>JASTWK010000893.1:0-67384 GCA_030770225.1 Temnothorax unifasciatus | reverse complement strand
TGCAACATTTTCGCGAGTTAATCCTTAAATAATGCACCGAATAAAATATTGCAAGTAACCGTACGTACAGTTAAAATTAATTAAGAAATATTTAAACTGGTCACGAAATATCAAAAGCTTACAGAGCCAAATATATAGAGTATAAATCAAAATTTATACTCTATGACGTATCGTTACATGCGAGGACTGATTTCCTCGGTGCAATGGTAAATAGCAGGACCGTTTAGTTTAAATATTTCCCATTAATTTCATCTGCACGTGCGGTTACTTGCAATATTCTACTCGGTGCATTATTCAAGGATTAACTCGCGAAAATGTTGCACTGCGAAATACTAAAAACTTACAGCCAAATCAAAATGTATACTCTATGACGTATCGTTACATGCGAGGACTGATTTCCTCGGTGCAATGGTAAATAGCAGGATCGCCCAGTTTAAATATTTCTCATTAATTTTATTTGTACGGTACGGCTACTTACAATATTTTACTCGGTGCATTATTTAAAGATTAAAACCGAATAAATAGCATTTACTTCACCAATCAATAATTAACCAAATTAAGACTTTAATCGACTATACTAGCAACGATTATAATCGTCGTGACAAATCGTCACCTCATTTCGACCATGGATTTTGGTCCTTCTAAAATTTATGCAAATTAGATGCTAATATTATAAGCATCCTATCTGAATAATTAAATTTAGGATGCTTACAATATAAGCAACTAAATTTCATCAATCTTAGAAGGACCAGAATCCATGGTCGAAACGTGGTGACGATTTGTCACGACGATTATAAACGTTGCCACGATTATGATCATTGCCAGTATAGTCGATTAAAGTCTTAATTAATTTAAGCAAAAATGTTGCACCGCAAATATGAAAAACTTACAGAGCTAAATCAAAATGCATACTCTACGACGCGACGTATCGTTACATACGAGGATCAATTTCCTCGGTGCAATGGTAAATAGCAGGAGCGACCAGTTTAAATATTTTTCAATTAGTTTTATCTGTACGTACGGTTACTTGCAATATTTTATTCGGTGCATTATTTAAGGATTAACTCGCGAAAATGTTGCACCGCGAAATACCAAAAACTTACAACCAAATCAAAATTGTACTTTGCGACGTATTGTTACATGCGAGGACTGATTTCCTCGGTGCAATAGTAAATAGCAGGACCGCCCAGTTTAAATATTTCTCATTAATTTCATCTGTACGTGCGGTTACTTACAATATTTTACTTGGTGCATTATTTAAAGATTAAAACCGAATAAGTAACATTTACTTTGCCAATAAATAACTAACCTAATTAAGACTTTAATCGACTATACTGGCAACGATTATAATCGTCGTGACAAATCGTCACCTCGTTTCGACCATGGATTTTGGTTCTTCTAAAATTGATGAAATTTAGATGCTTATATTATAAGCATTCTATCTGAATAAATAAATTCAGGATGCTTATAATATAAGCATCTAAATTTCATCAATTTCAGAAGGACCAGAATCCATAGTCGAAACGGGGTGACGATTTGTCACGACGATTATATAATCGTTGCCAGTATAGTTGATTAAAGTCTTAATTAGGTTAATTATTGATTATCGAAGTAATTGTTACTTATTCGGTTTTCATCTTTAAATAATGCACCAAGTAAAATATTGTAAGTAACCGCACGTACAAATGAAATTAATAAGAAATATTTAAACTGGACGGTCCTGCTATTTACCAATGCACCGAGGAAATCGGTCCTCGCATGTAACAATCCTAGAGTAAAAATTTTGATTTGGCTGTAATCTATCGGTCTTTCGTGGGCCAACATTTTCGTGTGGTAATCCTTAAATAATGCACCGAGTAGAATATTGCAAGTTCTCAAATAATAACTGAAGGTATCGATGAAATTAATGAATAAATAATTAAACTGGGCAGTCCTGTTATTTACCATTGTACCGAAGAAATCGGTCCTGGCATGTAACAATACGTCCTAGAGTAAAAATATTGATTTGGCTGTAGTCTGTCCGTATTTCGTGGGCCAACATTTTTATCTGTTAATCTCTAAATGATGCTATATATAAAATTAATTGAGAAATAGTTAAACTGGGTGGGACTGCTATTTACCATTGTACCGATAAATACGGTCCTCGCATGTAACGATACGTCGTATTAGAGTATAACTTTTGGCCGGTATTCATAGTCGGTTTTTATATTTAAGACCATCTTAAGTACAATCTTAAGATGTCATTAACCAATCACAGAGCCGTATAAGCATCTTAAAATGTTACTTAAGGCGGTCTTGAAATAAGATCTGATTATGAATACCGACCTTTGATTTGGCTGTAATCTCTTGGTATTTCGCAGTCCATGTTTTTCGTTTTTTAATCTCTAAATTATGTTGTGTAAAATATAGCTTATGCGAAGTATACGTAAAATTTGTCGAGGAATAATTTATTTGGTCGGTCTTGCTATTATCCATTATATCATGGAAATCGGTCCTTGCATGTGACGATACGCCTAGTAAATGTTTTGTTTCAGCTATAATTTTTACTTATGTTTTCATTATTTTCGTGCGCTTTTTCTTAAATAATGCAGTGATTATAATATTTGAAAATTTCAAGTAACCGAACATGAAATTATTCGAAAAGTATAACTGGTCAGAGTCCTGATGTTTGCTATTACATCGATGAAATCAGCGAAGAAGTTGAAAAACTTTTTTCTACAGTGTATCGTCGTAGAAGTTTGTATGGAAATCGATTTCTTTACTGTAACAACAAAAAGTACAACCTTGTAACATTTTAATTGATTAGTTTATTTATTGATGTTAATTATTTTAATTCTAATTTTAATTAAATTGATTAATTTAAATTTATAATTACAACTTTATCAAGCACAACGCAGTAACAATGATTTAACATAACTTCTTTTTAACATAACTTTTAGTAAAAGATAGCATTTTAGAAAGCACACTGTACATTTAGTAGCTTGACCCTTTTGCATATTTCTTTTTAAATAGTAAAATATTGGTAGATGTTCTTTATTATGAATAAATAATTCATTATGTGCTAAATATATATAAGTATATAAACAGCTTGATTGGACTCTCTAAACATTTTGGATTTTATATTTAAGAGAGAATACGCTCAAAGAATGATGATACAACTTAATTCAGTAAAATTTTTCAGATAAGGAGGTCCCGGTTTTTTACATTGCATATATCTAATTACCGGTACCGGTCCTTATAATTCACAAGAAAACACGGTCCTACTTTGTTACGTTATATATCTTTGTATAAACTAGTACCGGGCCTGATAAGTTACCTTTCATATAGAAAATTACTGGGTCGGACCCAGCATGTGCCAAAAGTCCTGGTATGTGTTATTGCATCTCCGAAACGGTCCCGACATTATACAAACCATAAAGATATATATATATATATATATATATATATATATAAATGATTAGATATAATTATATATTTTGGATACAATTAGATCAAATCTTTAATGGGTCCATTTTTATGGTAAATATGTAGAATCAAAAATGAAATAATTTATTATTTTTATGAAATAATTTATAAGTTATAATTTATATTATAACTTGGCACTGCTTGAGACAGTGCCGTGTCTCTTGATACCGTTTTTATACTACTGTTCATCAAATTTTAAATACGAGAAACGAATTCTATCGAATGCCATCTATTGGATAATCCAATTTAAAGTTTATATATAATTATATATAATTATATATAATTATATATAATCTTTTTTTATATTTGTACCACACCAAATTTAATAAATTCTATTATGTAAACAATAAAATATATAAAACAATCTTTATTAGAATCGACGCAATTGGCAATTATCGTAACAATTATATCACGACGTTTCGACCCGGGGGATTGGGTCCTTATCAAGTGTCTAACAACAAAAATGGTAACTCCGGAAAAAATTAATTAAAAGGTCTAACAATAAAACCACAGGAATAACAATAAGATATCCTACCTATCCACGCATGGAACCACGCACTCGCATGAACATCTCAGAGTATGAGGATTTTGACAGAAAAAGTCATATGTCAAAGCTAAATAAAAAATCTTTTCGTTAAGAGGCGTCATTAGGTAAAAATGAGGTATAAACAGATAGATAGTTACATATTCAATTTCGTGGAGCACCTTGACGCAAGTTTCACAGTGTTCGAAGACGACGACAGGTCGGAAGCAAGCGCACGACTGACAAATTTAAGCAATGTTGTAAGGTTAAAAGGAATAAACAAAGCGGATTCATACACTGGAAATGACTTTGTCGTAAATAGGATTTAGATTTTCGGTATCCTTTTGTAGGTTAATGGTATTTGCTTGATTTTTGATGTAGAACATTTCTGCTATTTCACGCTTCTTAACATTCTTTTCTTTATGCAGTATGTCAACTTCTGACCATTTAAAATCGTGTCGATAAGACGCGCGGTGCTTGCTTACTAAGTACCGACCGGCATCCCTCGTGTTTCTTAATATCATTCCGGTGCTCGTCGTGATATAATTGTTACGATAATTGCCAATTGCGTCGATTCTAATAAAGATTGTTTTAAATTAATATTGGCGGATCAACTCATTCTCTGATTTATTACACATCATCGACTTAATAAAATATATGTGTACGCATACATATAAAAATAAAATTACATTATTCTATACTAGAAAAATGGTATTTTGACACAAATTTATTATTTATTATTTCAATCAAACATTAATAAAAAAATATATACATAATTATATTTAATTTGGTGCAATTATATATAAGTTTGTATATAATTTGATGTATCTCAACTCGAAAAAAATTCTAATATAACTTTGCATAATTTGATATAGAGTTATAACCCTTAAATGCCACACCTCTCAAGAATCTCGTAAATGACACATGGGGTCTAAAAGACCCCAGCATGAAAAATGTCTCCTTACTTATTGATTTTTTGATATTTAGTTATAAAAATTATTTTCAATGTTGTTCAAGGCTTAGAAAAGAGAATAAAATGCTTATATTGTTAAAATTTCAATTTCAACATAGTATAAAAAATTAAGATCGCCAACAGTTAAAATATTGGCTCCAAAATAAAAAAAAATAAAGAGTAATAAATAAATAAATATGAGCTCCATTTTTGGCGGGAACATTTGAAAACATATTATTGTAAAGGGTCTGGGGTCCGCTGGACCCCGGGTGGCATTTAAGGGATAAATATTTTGATATAATTACATATAATTATTTACTTGAAAAAGACTTTTAACATAACTTTACATAATTTGATACGGAGTTATAAATATTTTGATATAATTACATATAATTATTTACTCAAAAAAGAGTTTTAATATAATATTGTATAATTCGATGTGAAGTTATACATATCTTGATATAATTACATATAATTATTTACTCAGAAAAGAATTGTAATATAATGTTGCATAATTTGATATGGAGTTATAAATATTTTGATATAATTGCATATAAATGAATACATAAATAGATCTTATTATATATGATTATATATAATACGATATAATTAGATAAAATTGTATATAAACATTTTTTCCCGGGATTATATAGCACCAATGTTTGAGATTGCGATTACATTCGCAGATCGCATCGATTGCATCGTACAAAGAAGCACAATGCGTGTGCCTTCGCTAATATTCTAAGTTCATCGTTTTAACGAAATCATAATCCTTATATGCATTTTCGCAATACTTTGCTTATAACGTGGGCTTCTCTAAAGGCATTTCTTAATCTATTATGTTCAAGACGTTTCTCGAAGGTCGTTTTTTGGTCCTATGCGATAGACAAACCCACGTTATAAACAGTCACCGGTGTGACAAACAACAACATTGCTAATGGCCGGTTAGCAATGTTTCGTCTCGCGTCGACGCGATGCGGTGACGTAGGCAACCGAGTGCCTATGCGACTCAATGCGTGTCATATCCCCTTGCCGTCAATCACAAGAGAAAACCTGAGGTCACCGTCAACGCTTCAAAATAATTGGTGATAGCCAAGAAGAAGCTCCCTTATAAAAGAGCTTGCTTCGTCGGCGACCACCTCTTTGTCGAAGTTCTCTCGCTCGCATAAGATCACCGCTCGCGAAACGGCTTTTCGTACACTGCCTAGAAACACCGCTAGTTACAACCGCCTTGTACATACACCGCTTTGAATCTCGCTATCGCTCGTTGCGAACACGCTTTGCTTCTTGATTGCCGCACTAGCTTCTGTGCGCGCTTTCACGTTTCTGGAATTTAACGAACACTGTAAATACTTGTAAATATAGACACTTTATTTTGTAATACACGGACTTTGCAAACTTATTCTGTTTGGTGTGAACTGCTCTTCCTCGTGCTTGTCTTCCTCGCGCTATCAATCGCGCATCCGCGCACTCTCGCACAGCCAAATTTCAGATTTTATTATATATCATTATATAAAATTGCATATGTTATTAGATTTTTTTATATCTAATAATGTATTTTTACATCTGACTATGTTATACCTGTTTTTCCAATCAATACTAAGATTCTTAATTGGTTCATTAATTACATTAATGAAGGCGGGCGGAATGTTAGAAGATAAAGTAGAATGCTGCGGGAATTGTGTGTTCGCCTACGCGAAATCGTCGGTAAGAAGTCTAATTGAATTCGAATCCTACGGATGGCGTTAGTGCGCTATGGCCACTATCGATAACGATATACAATAGCAAGCGCGGCGGAGCTTCGGTCGCGGTCCGGAAAGATCGAGAGAAAGAGGGAGAGAGAACCACGCGTGCGCGAACAGGTCTGTGCGGGCGTGCAGCCCCGAGAGCGGGCATTCGAGTACTAACCGTCCCACGTAACACATCGTGTTATAACATTGCTGGCTAGTCGTTACACGAGGCCACAAAGGATAGCCGTTATAATTCTGGTAGGCATATACCATCCTCGGACATTGCAAGTGATACCACGGACGAGCAGAGTCAGCTCGAATTCAGCCATTCAGACGGGACGAATCAAGCCAGGAAAGGGCGGTCGTCGCCATTATTCTGACGCCGTGAGACCGAAGGTCCCCGATACAAAAGTACGGGCGATAATAGACCTTCGGGCTTCTTCAAAGACGTAGCCACGTCGTCGAAACGAGAGTGGCCAGCCGATAATGATCCGTGCGACCATTCAAACAGAAGAATACTTCTTCTGATTCAAGGTAACATAATTTAATATCTTTCATAAACCAATGATCAATGTCGAGTATGCGTTAGATTCCATCTAACGCATATAGCGAAGCCTTTCAGGCTAGGGACAACTCTCATTCGATCATTGTTTACAGAAGACGAGAGTTCTCGGAACAGAACGAGAGTTCTCGAAACGAGAAGGCTTTACCTACAGCCTTTACTTAAAGATATCGGGGCATTCAATCCGGCTCTGATGAATTGACGAGATTAGAGGAACAGCATTAACGTACGTTCTTCGATTACGATCTTTCCGGACATATATTCATTTCGTAAACCGTGGCGTGACAAAGAAATTGAAATATGATATGAGAATAGCTGCCGTTCTAACGGTTTCTTTTGTAAAAGTAAATACAACCGTCTTGTCGTGGCCATATAGCAAAGATTCTCATTGCAAATTTGATGCGAGGCAAATATATGCATTCGATGCGTTGCGACTAACGGTACTTTCTCTTGCGTTTTAATTACGGTGATTTTGTACGACCGAGCACGGATATTTGAAATGACAAATATCATTATTTACATGAAATAATGCGTCATACCTTATATGAGAAGATATTCCTTAATTTGCAGCAGATATACAAGATATTTTCGTCTTGTCTCACATTTAAATTACTTTGTGCTCATCGAGCGTTCGCAATTACATTGAGAGTCTTAAAATTATTATATTGTTATTATTGTATTATCTTTTCAAGAAATCGATCTGCTCAGAATAGCTTGATCTGACGTATTACTTCATTTCTACATATAGTTTTAAGAGATTTATGATGTTTCAATTATGGTGTGCATTGATTTACAACGAATGATCCTTTTATATTGAACTGATTATTTCATCTGAATTGTGAATTGAATATTTTACATAACATGAGAGATATCTCAACACTTATAACGTCTTATACGAAAGACAGTTTCAAAGTAACAGACATAACGGTTTACCAAGAAAGTAGATTTATTTCTTAAAAGAAGGATTATTCGTCATCTGACTATTTTTTAATATTGTGTGATTTACATTGAATGTTTATTTGCAATTTGATATTGTTTCTATGTGTTAATGGTAAAATTCTATTGATGATTTGGCTAAAATATAAGAATACAGCATTTTCAAACCGAACCAGGCGATGTGTGTTGTTTCCTATTACAAAACCTAGAGTTCAGATTCACATATGAGACAGTCCATCAAACAATGTCAGATTGTACAGCGACAACAAAAAAGCACAAGAATGAGCCTTGCAGCCTTCGATAGTTTTTTGGACGCAGAAAAAACGACCTTGTTTGCCGAATTGCTCTATCACGTCACAATTTTGAGATATTTGCAGTTAAAGTTGCAAAAATAGGCTATTTTAGTGTATTTTGGCATATTATAACTACGGTATGTGACGTATTGGAGACGTTTAATTGCAATTAGAATTAAATATGTTGTTAGGACTTTCAGCCCTTAAAAAGAATTTTTTGTGTCGCTTATGATTAAGATATTAATGATTAACGTAGAGTCCATTGCGTCAAAGCGACTTATATATGGGGAATTCCATGCCAAATCGACCTGGGTTTGACCCTCGATCTCTCGGATTTGGTCGACGATTTTTTATGTTATTATTCCAACTCTAACATGCACTCAAATTTTTTTAAGATTTTTTTAATTTTTAAAGATTTTTTTTTATAAAATTAATTTAGTTATAATTTTTTAAACCAACATATCGATGGACACAAAAATCTAAAAAAATTCTCAAAAATTCTGTCAGATATCAAAATTTTTAAGCCTTGACTCAAAGTGAACCGGCGTTCACTTCTAATTTTTTCGAGCTTTTTTCAAGTTTTTTCAAAAAAAAAATATTAAAAAAAAATTGAAGCAGACGTCAGTCTACTGTAGGCTAATGCTTGAACATCAAGACACGGTAGTGTCTCGCGCCAAGTACACGCGAAGCGAGACCGCACCGTGACTCTTTTACGCAAACGCACGAGTTGCGAGTACTCGAGATTTTAAGATCTCAATAACGAGTAGACGGATCAAGTTCTAAGTAGGCTTGATCAATAGCTTGGGTTTGAATTATATAATAAGAGTGTTTTTACTTTTCCGCTACGTGCCCTACGAGCAGAAATATTACGATGGAAAATCGTCATCGTCGCCGTACGGTTGCTTTTGCCTCGATAGATGGCGTTTGAGAACATCTCGAGCGCTCCCCCGGTCCCCTCTATGACAATGTTGCTACATTGAAAAAAGACAGCATATACGCGTACGTGTGCGCTCGTCGCTCAGTGCGTTCGCGCGGACAGCGCGCTGTCAGTCATCAGTTATAACCTAGAAATACATGTCGCGTTCGCGCGTAACACCGTGGTCTCTCATTGTTAAATACTGTGATCGTTTAATTCCGAATTTCGGTCGCGTCACGCAAGGATTGAACTGATTGAAGTGCCACGAAATTAGAATGTGGGTGTCACAAGAGGCGAAATATCAGCGGGTGGGAGATATGTAGTGACAGTCGTGACCGTTATTATGTTTACGCGAGTGTTACTTCTGTAGTAACTTACGATAATTCACTCATTTACGCGGGATAAATTATCGACTTTCAGGTTATGAAACCTGCCATACCGACGAGATGTAGCAACTGGTAGCGACATAAACATGCCTCGCGGGGGCATATACGCATGCTCAGTGGCCGCACGCGCATGCTCCGTAGCCACACGCAGTTGAATGCACGAATTTTGAAATTAGCGAACTTAAACAAATAAAGCACAACAATGTTATTGTCAGACACGCGACACGCAATCGCACGCTTGACGCCACGCAACAATGTTGGGCTTGTTAGAGTTTGGCCATTTAACGTATTTCCAAGAAAAGTTAGTAGATTTTTTAATCCAGCATGGTATTTTGACAGCTACAATTAAGTGTAGTAAATGTGGCAGTGATATTAATATCGATAAAGAGACATTAATGTTCCGATGTAGAAAACGGTACAACGTAAAAAATATACACAAGAAACGTGTCTCGATGCAGTGCGATTTCGACAAAAGTGCCAAAGCAGGTACTTGGTTCGGCAAAAGTCATCTTGACGTGGCAACAATATGCAAAATTGTTGCATGTTTTTTTATGTTGCGACATCCACGTCAAGATGACACTCTGGCTGAAACTGGTGTGTCGTCGTCGGCCACGATTGTAGATTGGTTTAATTTTTGCCGAGAGGTAATTATATTTTAACATGTTCATAAATATACGTACTGCATATATGTTCTTCAAAAATATATAGTAATGTATGAAATAAAAAATTAATATTATTTTTTTTTACAGGTCTGTGTGTTCTGGGCTGAACAGCATAGTGAGAAACTTGGTGACCCAGGACACACAGTCGAAATTGACGAGGTAAAGATTGGAAAGAGAAAATATAATCGTGGTCGGCTCGTCAGAGGTAACTGGATATTCGGAGGATATGAGCGAGCCTCAAAGAAAATTTTCATCGTTCCAGTTCAGGATCGAACAGAAACTCCTCCTACACTCCTGGCATGTATCAAGAAATGGATACTGCCAGGCACTACGATCATGTCAGATTGTTGGAAGTCCTATAATTGTCTAAACAATGAGGGCTTCCAACATGCGACAGTTAACCATTCCTTTAACTTCGTCGATCCTGAAAGCGGTGAGAGATGTTTAAAATTAATATATATATTAAAATAATCGAAATTGTACAGTTGTTAATTATATTATTTTTATTCCTTGTATCTAATAAATTTTTCCAATTTCAGGCGCTCATACGCAGCACATAGAGCGTGTTTGGAGAGAAGTTCGCGGCAATATTCCAAGGTACGGAATCAGGGAGGATCACGTCCTTGAATATTTGTGCGAATTTCTTTTCAAATGCGCCTATAGCTGTCTGGAACGAATTGAAAAATTCTTTGACATCATCGCCGAAATATATCCTCCGACATTCACCTCTGAGGACCAGCCAAGGATATCCAGAGATCAAGAACCAAGTACCAGCACTGCTTGAAAACACGTTTCTTGAGTACATTTTTTACATAGTACCGTTTTCTACATCGGTACATTAATATCTCTTTATCGATATTAATATCATTGCTACATTTACTACACTTAATTGTAGCTGCCAAAACATCATACTGAATTAATAAATCTACTAACTTTTCCTGAAAATATGTTATTTAAATGTTATCACCTAACATATATCCTTGCGTGGCTTTTGATGATGAATATGTCGCAGCTACATGGTGTACACGCACGCACGCACGCACGCACGCACGCACGCACGCACGCACGCACGCACGCACGCACGCACGCACGCACGCACGCACGCACGCACGCACGCACGCACGCACGCACGCACGCACACACACACACACACACACACACACACACACACACACACACACACACACACACACACACGGGGGGGGGGGTGCAAAGAGCCCCCCCTTGCACCCCCCCACGCGCGCGCGTGTGTGTGTGTGTGTGTGTGTATGTGTGTACACCATGTGACTGCGACATATTCATCATCAAAGTCAAGCGATATGCATTATAAGTATACATAGGTTTGAAATTCGCGCACTTTTGCATGCGCGTGCGGCCACTGAGCATGCGCATATGCCCCCGCGGGGCATGTTTATGTCGCTACCAGTTGCTACATCTCGTCGGTATGACAAGTTTCATAACCTGAAAATCGTCAACTTTAACTGTTAATATCTCGCTTTGCGGGGCAAAGTGACACTTTTTTCTGCCAGATTCGGTCAATTTGAGCAAAAACGCGTGGATTAAGCCTAAGTTCATCAAAATCGGAGGTGAGGGGTGTAAACTGAATAATCATACTATTATATAAAACCCGACTGTTTGTCTGTCTGTCCGCCCGTCTATCCGCGAACTGCTCATTCGTTAGTGGATCGAATTTTTACCAAAAGTATATGAAACAAGGGTAGAATTTACCGGGGAGTGCCAGGATATGTATAGTTTTTTGTTACTGATTTTCTGGAAACCGGTTTTTCTAATTCTTCGGGAAATAATTGATCGAATCTCAAAGAATTATATATGAAACGGGGGTAGAATTTTCCGGGAAATGCTATAAAGTATATAATTTTTTGTCACCGATCTTTTTGGAAGCCGGTTACAAAATTTTTCCAATTTTTCGGGAATTACTTGACCGAATTTTAAAGAATTGTATATGAAGTAGGGGTAGAAAGAACTAAAGAATGTAATAGAATTAGAAAAATTGTTAATAATAAAGGCATTTCCGATTTTTGTCTAAAAAAAGGACGTGATTGTTCTAATTTTCGCAAATTGTGAAATATCAAGCTGTATTATTTAAATAATTTTTATTTTTATTTTTACTTTTTTGTTACCGATTTTTTGGAAACCGGTTTCAAAAAAATCGGTTATGTAAACTACTCATTCGTTAGTGGATCGAATTTTAAAGTATGGTAGGGGAGACCGGGGCTATACCGTCTAGTTTTTTTCGGTGCCGATTTTTAACAACAAAATAAATAATTGTAGTTAAAAGTGGTATACCACTGTAAAAAGAGTGAACCTTTAGCTACGAAATTTATATAGGAAATTTTTGTCTACGTCGCTTTGTTTAACCGGTATAGAGTAAAAACGACAACGGTGGAAAAATTAAAATCTCAAAAATGCCGGGGTTAAACCGTCTACCCCGCGGGATAAATCCGTCTGCACTGCATTTTCAATACATATACGTACATCTAATACTGAAAAATAATAGAATAATTTTAATAATTTTTTAAGAGAAAAATATAAAAATTTATTTAAAATTTTTATACATTATTAAAAAATAATTGTTTTACTTATTCCATAAAATTTAGGCACGTGAATAAAGATCCTGACAAGCGCACGCATGTGTTGTGTGCTCTACGCTCGCACGCAATGCACTGTTTCCCATATGCTGTTTATTGTCAACTTCTCTGAGCACACGCAGCACGTATTATCCAAGTCTTCGTCAGAATCCGATCGCTGCTGCTTCCTTGATTTCGATTTACCACTGCTCGTCGAAGGCTGCGGTTCTGTTTGTGTGGCATTTTTTTTATTTTATCTTTTCTCACCGCAAGAACTGCCTTCTTGAGTTGCTCCTTGTCGACGGCGTTCTCGCGCCGATTCCTCGACGCGCCGACACGTCGTCGGAATCGCTCCGTCAGGACCCAGGGAATCTGTGATTTACGTCGCTTTGTACGGAGCGACGACGACGACGACGACGACGACGACGACGACCACGACGACCACCACGACCACCACGACCACCACGACCACCACGACGACGACGACCACGACGACCACCACGACCACCACGACCACCACGACGACCACCACGACCACCACGACCACCATGACGACCACCACGACCACCATGACGACCACCACGACCACCATGACGACCACCACGACCACCACGACCACCACGACCACCACGACGACCACCACGACCACCACGACCACCACGACCACCACGACGACCACCACGACCACCACGACCACCACGACGACCACCACGACCACCACGACGACCACCACGACCACCACGACGACCACCACGACCACCACGACCACCACGACCACCACGACCACCACGACCACCACGACCACCACGACCACCACGACCACCACGACCACCACGACCACCACGACCACCACGACCACCACGACCACCACGACCACCACGACCACCACGACCACCACGACCACCACGACCACCACGACCACCACGCCCACCACGACCACCACCACCACCACGACCACCACCACCACCACCACCACCACCACCACCACCACCACCACCACCACCACCACCACCACCAC
Organism: Temnothorax unifasciatus; assembly: GCA_030770225.1. NCBI lineage: Eukaryota > Metazoa > Arthropoda > Insecta > Hymenoptera > Formicidae > Temnothorax > Temnothorax unifasciatus. The sequence goes on along the minus strand of JASTWK010000893.1, from coordinate 53,353 downwards.
CACCACCACCACCACCACCGACACCACCACCACTACAACGGCGGCGACAATGATGCCGAGACGATGCGGTGAACACTGGACGATGCGGTCACACGCGCGACTGTCACTGACACAACGACCAACAATGACGATCTACCGTGGCCGGGACGATCTACCGCGCGCGCGGCATGTCAACTCTCACGCCGAAATCGCGGGATCTCAGAGCCGTGCCGTGCCTCGCCGTACCTCGCCGACGTGCCGTGAGCGCGAGCGATCTCGAAAACAACGGTCCGCCATCTTTTCGGTCGGCCAAAACACCCGTTTTGCGACGATACGTGCGTACCATTTCCCTCCTATACAAACTGACGCACGTGCAAGGGAAGACAGAATCACGCTCGAGGGAAACCTAACCTGAAATTGCCGTGAGCTGAAGTCGTGCGCCCGGCGCGCCCTAGGCGGATTAGCCCCGGGTGCTTACAGACGGATTAGCCCCAAACACAAGTTTCAAGTTTGATCGCCCACGAAATATTAGACATCAACGATAATGAAAAAACTACACTGAATTCGTGTTCAGCATGCATTACTCTTTATAATCACGTACCTCGAGATTTGGAGAGCAAATATTATTGAAGATATTACAAAATTTCCACGCGCAGAAAATTTCACTTTCACCTTCCGAAAACACGTTTGCCCTCGTAAAAATCATAACACGGCAGGTAACCTGCCGAAACTCCGTTGGTCACATGGGTACCATAAGCAGCGTTTACAATGTTAATAGCGAGTTCGCACAATATACAGGTTCCGAGATATTTGATTAGACGTATTTACCCCGTAAACGTTTTAGCCCCGGTCTCCCCTATATGAAATAGGGGTAAAATTTTCCGGCGAGTGCAATAAAGTGTATAATTTTTCGTTACCATCCTTTTTGGAAACCGGTATCAGCATTTTTCGGGAAATAATTAACTCAATCTCAAAGAATTATATGGATAAAATAGGGGTAAAAAGAACTAAAAAAATAAAAAATGTAATAGAACGGTTACGAATTTTTCCAATTTCTCGGGAAATAATTTGTTCGCGGTCAGACAGACAGACATACAGACGTTAGGTACTTATGAGTTAGAAAGAACTAAAGAACGTAATAGAATGAGAAAAATTGCTAATAGTAAAGAGGTTTCCGATTTCTGTTAAAAAAGAAATGTACGTGATTGGTCCAATTTCCGCAAACTTTGAGATATCAAGCTGAATTTTTTATGGATAATTTTTTTATGGATAACTTTTATGGATAATTTTTTGTTACCGATTTTTTAGAAACCGGTTTGAAAATTATTAAAATTTCAAGAAATAATAAGTATTAATTGACCGATTTTCTTGAAAACAGTGTCAACATTTTTTTAATTTTTGGAGGATAAATTTAATTTTTTATTAATAGATAATTTTTTATTAATGGATCGATTTTCTTGAAACTAGTGTCAAAATTTTTCTAATTTTTTGTTGTGATTTTGATAAAACTGGTACCAAAAGATTACTAATTTTATAGGGATGGCTACTATGGGGATAAAAATTGAGGGTTACATGAGGGAGTTCTATTGCTCCTAATTAATGGGTGAAAAATCTGACTGTTTGTTTGTCCGTCCGTCCGTGTGTCCGCGAACTGCTCATTCGTTAATGGTCCGAATTTTTACCAAAAGTATATGAAACAGGGGTAGAATTTCCTGGGGAGTGCCATGATGTGTACAGTTTTTTGTTACCAATTTTCTGGAAACCGGTTTTTCTAATTTTTCTAATTTTCGGGAAATAATTGACCAAATCTCAAAGAATTGTATATGAAGTAAAAGCAGAATTTTCCGGGGAATGCTATAAAGTGTATAATTATGCTTAGGGTCTCGTCCGGATGGATATTTAACTAAGTAGTAGTGCGTCTCTGCACGTCGAATCAACAGAATTTTGAAAAGGAAAAAACTTTGCACCGCCAACTGAAGAAGGCGCCCCGAGCGCCGCAGCAGTTCCGCGCACGTTCATCTCAGGCCCGGGCGCATCCACCATCTTCCCTCATTGTATTTTCTGTTCGTCGAACAGCAACAACAGCTCGTCGGTTTTCTACTGAGTTTTTAACAGTTTTTCGTTGTTCCACAACAGCTTGGTAAGCCCTATCATGGGGAAGTCTTCGCGGAGGAAACACTCCCGGTCGCCTACAAGGCACAAGCGACGTAAGCGTGATTCGTCTCGAGATTCATCGGGCGAAAGAAGGAGGTTAGATAGAGCGGATAAAAGCAAGTCGCGCTCTCAAGAGGCCTCTCTCTCAGGCTCTCTGACTCAGATCCTAAACCTTCTCGCCGATCAAGGGGCTCGAATTGCCGCGATAGAAGCGAGAACGCATGCTTCCGCGATGATTCCGGATAACGTGTCCGGGGACCGTTTCCCACCTCCTGCAGATGAGGGCCAGCCAGTGAACGTTACGACGCCACAGACAGAGCAGGGAAACGATGTCGGCGATGTCGACCGATCTCAGATCCCGGATTCTGCCCCGTTGCAGTCGCAATCGGACCAGACGGAAGAGGTTAGGTTGACACAGGCAACTTCTGGATTACAATCGGAAGGTAAGCGCTGAAAAGAGGTTCTCGGACGGTTCTTCGGAACCGGGGCGTCGTACCAGGTGCGTTCCCTTGTCGACCCTTTTTACTGGCTCGTCCATAAAAAGGTATAGAGGGAACGATTCCGATCGAGTCCTCGACAGCGTTTATAGCAGCTTCCGTTTCTTCTTTTTAGATGCACGTAATCACAGCGTATCCTTTGCCCCTCACTTGCTGACTGACGAAATCTCGATTAAGACATCTAAGAGGGCTTCTGAGTTTTTCAGCCCTTGTACGGACCCACCTGTTACCTCGACTTGGGATCCTACTGCATTTAAGTTCGTCTGTGACGCCGTTCACAAGGGCCTTCCGGATACCTTGAGAACGAAGCTACTTTCCGAGCACGAGGTTAAAGGTAATCTCACAGCATTGGGCCCTCCCAAGCTCAATAAGCTCTTGCTGCCTACGTTAAAGGGCTCAACATCTGCTCTGAAAAGAGACGAAGCGCAATCTGCTCACCAATCGCAGCTGGCAGCGGCTCTAAATGCTTTAGGCTCGGGAGTTTCGATGTGGATGTCAGAGGAAATTGATCAACAATTATCCGAGGAGGCAAGGAGGACTATTCAGCCTATTGCCAAAGGCATCCATTTACTGGCGGATCTGCAATATCGTCTCTTGTTGCAGAGAAGAGCTTTCATCAAGCCTGCCCTGAATTTTCTGGGCAAAAATACAGCGGATTCGGCGCCGATTGATGAGTGGCTATTTGGCAGCTCCTTCGCCGAAGAGATCAAGGAGGCGAAAGCATGCGAGAAGGTAGCCAGGGAGCTATGTTCCAAGCCTAAGCCTCTCGTTAGCAAAGCCGCCTCTCAACAACTGGCTCGAGCGCAGCCGCAGCTCAAAGTGGTTTCAAAGCCAGGAAACTCGAAGGGCCCCGCTCGACAGAACAACCCTCCACCTCGACGGAGTGGGGCACGGATGAAGGACAGGTCTCGGAGGTCAGCGTCGCGCTCCCGACATCGCCATTAAATGAGGTGAGAATGGCAGGAAATTTAGCCAATTTCATTCAGGCGTGGAGACGTATCACCTCGGATCCCGAAGTCCTCAACGCAGTGCGGGGATACAAGATCCCCTTCTCATCTCCACCGACAATACGCCCGTCCCTCGACAAACCCGTTTTTGACTCCTCGGTCGAGGCCCATTGTGACGCGGAAATTCAGCGTCTTATTAATAAAGGGGCTATTTCTCAGGTGGATCCATCGGAGGATCAGTTTTTATCTCCTTTCTTCCTGATCGAGAAGCCCTCAGGAGGGATGCGCTTTATATTAAACTTAAAAGAGCTAAATTTATATATCTCCCCGCCGCATTTCAAGTTGGAGGATTGGCGTACAGTGGTTCGCCTTATGCTTCCGGGATCACAGATGGCTTCTCTCGACCTGGAGGATGCATATCTTCAGGTGCCAATTCACCCGGAGCACAGAAAATATTTACGTTTCCAGTGGAAGGGAAAAATATTTCAATTTTCAGCCTTACCCTTCGGTCTTGCTACAGCCCCGTACATCTTTACCAAGTTAGTACGTCCTGTAGTCGTCTATCTTCGAGCTCAGGGCTATGAGTCGGTCCTGTATTTGGATGACTTCCTCTTACTGGCCCCTTCCAAAGCCGCTTGTCGTTCGAACCTCCAAGCCCACATCAATCTACTCTCCTCGTTGGGTTTTGCCATTAATTTTCAAAAATCGGAGCTGGAGCCTTCACATGAGCGCAAATATCTCGGTTTTATCTTTAATTCTGTCCAGCAGTCGGTTGCCATTCCAGAGAAACGCCGTCGTGACCTATACTCACTGGTATCTAATTTAGCAAAAAGATCTCGTTGCTCGATTCAAGTTTTCGCGAGCATGATTGGCTCTCTTGTGTCAATATGCCCTGCGGTCCAGTATGGCTTCCTTTACACAAAATCTTTCGAGAGGATAAAATTTCTCGCCTTAGAGAAATCGTCGAATGATTTTTCGGCAGAGATGGAACTTCCCCCATCACTCAGGGAAAATTTTTGCTGGTGGCTTTCAATTCTTTCGGATTATCATCAGAAGAATTTTATTCGGACAGGCAACTATATTTTGGAAATTTTTTCAGACGCTTCGCTCACCGGCTGGGGAGCCGCATGTTCTACAAGTCATACCCACGGATGGTGGTCGGAAGAAGAGCGCTGTTTACACATTAATGTCCTCGAATTAAAGGCAGCCTTTTATGCCCTCAAATCCTTTGCGTCCGATTACCGGGACTGTGACATTCTTATGAGATTGGATAATACGACGGCTCTTTCTTATATTAATCGTTTTGGATCAGTCAGATTCCCGCTCCTGTCTTCAATCGCCAAAGATATCTGGCAATGGTGCGAGGAGAGAAATATATTTCTCTTCGCATCTTACATACCTTCGTCGGAGAATGTTATTGCGGATAGCGAATCTAGACAATTGAATACAAACACAGAATGGTCTCTGTTGGAGTCAGCCTTTAGAGCAATTCGTCATCGATTTGGTCCGTTCGAAATCGATCTTTTTGCTTCTGTTATTAATACCAAATGCGACACTTATGTGTCTTGGCACCCAGATCCCGGGTCCTTCGCTGTTGACGCGTTCACTCTATCCTGGGAGGGGTGGTTTTTCTATGCCTTTCCTCCTTTCATTTTGCTTACCAGAGTGTTGCGCAAAATTATCGATGATCGAGCGGAAGGAGTTGTCGTGGTGCCTTGGTGGCCCTCGCAACCCTGGTTTCCCCTCTTCCAACGCATGCTAACAGAAGATCCTTTGATTTTTTTCTCCTTCTAATAATCTTCTCTCCACTCCCCTTAGGTCTTAGCATCCAGCGGCGAGCTCTCTTTCCCTGGCAGCAGGGAAATTATCCGGCAGGCGTTTGTAAAACGTCGCGTTCCAGAACCGATTCTGAAGGTGTTGCTGGCCTCGCTCGCCCCAGCGACAATCCAGCAGTATGCTCGCCCCCTGAGATCCTGGTGGTTTTTCTGCAACCGTCGCCAGATTGACCCATTTGCGCCAGAGGTAGAAGAGGTCCTCGCTTTTCTAACAACGGAATTAGAGCATGCAGGCTCTTATTCCACCATTAACACATCGAGGTCCGCGATTTCTCTTATCTCCGAGAATAAGATCGGGGATCACCCATTAATAAAACGGTTTTGCAAGAGAGCGGGTGTTTTAAAACCACCGCACCCCAGATATGATTTTATTTGGGACCCGGCACCTGTGATTGCCAAGTTAGGCTCTTGGTTCCCTCATCGGGACCTTTCCCTAGAAGCTCTGACACAAAAACTTGTGCTATTGCTCGTGTTATGTTCGGGCCAACGTTGTCAAACGTTGGCGGCAATGAGGGTCTCCCAGACACGCCTGAGCTCGGACAAAGTCCTTATTCGAGTGACGGATCGTTTAAAAACGTCGGCACCGGGTCGTCCCCAGCCGTTACTTTCGTTCTCACGTTTTACGGGTCACGATAACGTCTGTATAGTAACACTCATCGCAGACTATTTGGAACGTACTGTTAACTTGCGTCAGAAAGGCTGTGACTCCTTTTTTATTGCTTTAAAACGACCTTTTGGCCCGGTAGGAAGCCAGACTATTGGTCGATGGCTCCGGAGTGCTCTCGTAACCTGTGGGGTTGATGCTTCGTTTACAGCGCATAGTACCCGTCACGCGTCCACTTCTCTAGTGGCAAAAAAGGGAGTTTCGGTAGATCTTATAAAAAGGGCCGCGGGTTGGTCAGGGGAGTCACGCGTATTCGCCACTTTTTACAACCGTCCAATCGTAGATGCAGACGCATTCGCTAACGCGATCCGTTCCGGGAGTACCAACTCCACATTCTCGTAGTTAAGAAGTTATGTCCTCTCATCTTTTGGAATAAAAGGTAAAAAAAAAAACGACGTGTGTCTTGACTGCACGGCCAGATAACTCGCAGCTTTGAACAGCTACTTAGTTAAATATCCATCCGGACGAGACCCTAAGCATAATTGTAAGATTAAATGAACTTACCTGAAGTGAAGTTTGATCTTAATTATGCTGGGTCTCGTCCGGATGGAACTTCCCTCCCCGGTTCCTGTTTTGACCTCACCGCTTCCCACCCGCATACCTAAGGTGGCGATTTACTGGCCTTGGGAATTTCAAAGTATGAGGGAAGATGGTGGATGCGCCCGGGCCTGAGATGAACGTGCGCGGAACTGCTGCGGCGCTCGGGGCGCCTTCTTCAGTTGGCGGTGCAAAGTTTTTTCCTTTTCAAAATTCTGTTGATTCGACGTGCAGAGACGCACTACTACTTAGTTAAATATCCATCCGGACGAGACCCAGCATAACTAAGATCGAACTTCACTTCAGGTAAGTTCGTTTAATCTTACAATTTTTCGTTACCGATCTTTTTGGACGCCGGTTACAAAATTTTTCCAATTTTTCGGGAATTACTTGACCGAATCTTAAAAAATTGTATATGAAGTAGGGGTAAAATTTTACGGGGAGCGCTATGATGTGTACAGTTTTTTTACCAATTTTTTTGAAAACCGGTTTTTTTAATTTTTCCAATTTTTCGGGAAATAATTGATTGAATCTCAAAGAATTATACATGAAGTAGAGGTAGAATTTCCCGGGGAGTGCTATAAAGTGTACTCTTTTTTGTTACCAATCTTTTTGGAAACCGGTTCCAAATGACCGAATCTCAAAGAATTGTACATAAAGTAGAGGTAGAATTTCCTGGAGAGTGCTATAAAGTATATAATTTTTTGTTGCCGATTTTTTTGGAAACCGGTATCAGAAGTTTTTCGAATTTTTCGGGAAATAATTGATCGAATTTTAAAGAATTGTATACAAAACAGGAATAGAATTTTCCGGGGAGTGTTATAAACTGTATAGTTTTTCGTTACCGATCTTTTTGGGAACCGGTATCTTTTTGGAAATCGGTTACAAAATTTTCCAATTTTTTAGAAAATAATTGAGTAAATTTCAAAGAATTGTATACGACGGAATTGAACTTCAATCGATAAAAAAGTAATATTTTTTAATCTATAGCATTTTTTAGAGAGAGAGAGAGAGAGAGATTATTTGCGTGTCTTATTACATATGTCCTCCGAGGCGAAGCCCGGGTAACGGTTTTTCTAATTTTTATAATTTTTCTAATTTTGTGGGAAATAATTGACCAAATCTCAAAGAATTACATATAAAACAAGGGTAGAAAACTTATGCTAATAAACATTCTTTCCAGCAGACCTTTTCCCCTCGCTTCGACTCTTTCCCAAAACTCTCTACGGGCTAATTTATTAGACAGTAGACGATGTTTTTTCCCGAAGAGTAATATTTACCCCCCAAATTTTTTTTTAAAGGACTTTTTTTAGATAATTTTGTATGAAGGCTTCTTTTTTAATTTTTTTTATTTTTATTGTCTCATATTAATTTATTTTTCATCGACATCATCCCCGAAGAATTAGACAAATTTTGGCACCGGTTTCCAGAAAATCGGTCCATTAATGAATGAGTAGTTTGCCGTTCGATAGACCAACAGACAGACAATAGAAAAATTTTAGAACCGGTTTCTCAAAAAAACATTTTCGTGAAAAATAAAACCAATCGTTGCCATCCCCGAAAAATTAGATAAATTTTGAGCCCGTTTTCAAAAAAATCGATTTATTTATGAAGAAGTATTTTGCGGTCTGAAAAATTTAAAAAAAAATGAGCACCGGTTTTTAATACTTAAAGTATTTTAATATATACAATTATCTAATATATAAAATATCACAATGTTAGTAAGCAAGGAAATGATAATTGAAACGATAATTTATGGATATATATTTCGCTTCTTACTTCAATTAGATCATGATCATATTATATTATGTTATTTACAACTTCAATATAGTATCTGACTGATATGTTATATTCAGTAGAACAATAGTCTTTGCTTGCAATTCAAGATGTAATTAGTAATGTGAATACATGATCCAAATTTATTCGAAAAATGTTTTGGGATAAAAATTTAAAGGGTCACAATTAAAGTAGACAACAGTTTGTGCTTTTGGTTAAAACAGAGAATACTCTGTATTAATTTCTATTATTCTTTGCTTTAACAAAGGTTATAATTTTAAAATATATATTTAAATAAAGTTGTAAATAACATATGATCTAATAGTAAGAAACGAAATATATATCCATAAATTATTATTTCTTCATTTACAGACATCGTGATATTTTAACTATTAATTATAAACAAACGGAATGAGCGTCAATTTTTCTTCTAAGAATCTTTTTTACTATCCAAAATACATGTAACGATGCGCCCCGAAAACGCATCATTCCCGGCGAGCATCAGCCGGATGCCGCCCGGCCGAACATCCGTCGGGCGAGACAAGGCACGATGTGCCGTTTTTAAATACACAATCTCGCGTACAAGTCCGCGAACGGACTTACCGCGGTAACCGACTTGGAGCGCCGAGCGGTGCCGAAAACGGCCAAACACCGCCGAACGCAATCGCGACGTCGGGACGCCGTAACTCCCGACCGTCCCGCTGCTCCATCCCGGCGCTCGCGATTGCCGTCGCGTATACCCCCGCCACGCCGACATCGCGCCGCGGGTATAAAACACGCCGAATTGTTAACAACAATCAGATTCCGCCGTGAGCCAGCAAACCGACCCGACCAGTTCTCCGCTGCTCACGGATCCCGCAATCCTACAAATTCGAACAACCAGGAGGTAGAGAGTTTTCTCTGGCTCTGCCGAGTGACGTATCTAGGCGGTTGACTAGATCTTCCACCCGAGAACCTGTGACACCGGAGTGAACCAGGGTAAGGGAGCTCTTCTCTTACTCGCCAAGGATCTTGGCCACGCGGTGCCGCCTCACGCCTCCACATATCAATGCGACAGGATATAAAGAGTTCTCTGTATATCCGCTAAGACTCTTGGCCGCTCGATTCCGCGCGCTCCCGCGCCGCGCGCGATTCTCGGTATATCGCCGGTATCCGCAACCCTTGTACATACCTCCGATACTCGGACCCGCGATCTTACATCGCCGATACTCGCACCCCACGATCTCTGTACATATCTCCGATACTCGAACTCCGCGACCTTTGTACATATCTCCGATACTCGAACACCGCGATCTCTGTATATAACTCCGCCGCATCCGCGATCTTACTGTATATCATACCGATACGATATTCACGTCGATCTCCGCGATCACCGATGTATTAGCGCTTAATCGAATAAACTTTGTTACGTTTTCTATTTTAACCGAGTCTTTGTCTTCCTCCGCGCCTACTCCGAACCCTGGCCATCAGCCGCGAGCTAGATCCGCGCTTCGGAAGCTAGGTTGTTTTATACATAAAAATTTAAAAAAAATCGGAAAGAGTACCGTTATTCTACATATTTACCTACAGTTTTATTGAATTAGAAATTTGAATTAAAAGTTTTATTAAATTAGTTATTAGTTACAGAAAATTACTACTTACGTAAAAATTAATCATATTTAGATAGAAGTGCATTACGCATTACTTAAAAAACTGGTAATTTGTCAGAGAAAAATGTCTAGCATTTGTCTAATTTTTCGGGAATGGTGTCGATGGGTTTAATTTTTCAATAATGGACCGATTTTCTTGATAGTTGAAGTAAGAAGCAAAATATATATCTATAAATTACACAGGACCACAAACATTTGGAAAATTAACTGGGATCAGAATAGGTGTTTCTTATAGATTTTGAGTCACTGAATTCGAATTCGTAAACCGTTTTGCTCTATCACGTCTAGGTTTTTAGATAATCGAGAAAAATAGCGGAAAATCTGTAAAAATTGAAATAAACATTTGAAGAAAGAGCAAAAGTATAACGTCAAAGAAAGAGAAAAGGTATAACATCAAAATGCGGTCACAGAACTGATTTAAATATATTTTGGTAAGTTAAATAAAATGCAAAAAAAGCAGAATGTTAAAAAAGAGCCGATTTTCGCCCAAAAAGGTGTAAGTAAAAGAAATAGTGTTTTTTGTAGATTTTGATCTCCTAAATACGATAAAGCTATTAAAAAGTTTGTGTTAAAAATACACCACTGCTTGGGAAACACCTTGAAAATTGAGCATAAACGTGGCGTATTTACAGAAATTCGGATGATATATGCTTTATCATAAAATGTACTAGTGAAAGATTTTTTGGAGATAAGGAAAAGGGGAAGAAAGAGTGTTTTGTGTGTGTGTGTGTGTGTGTGTGTCGCGTGTACGCGGGTGCGGGTGCGGGTGTGCGCGTGTGTGTACGCGGGTGCTGGTGTGTGCGGGTGTACGCGTGTGTGTGCGCGGGTGCGCGGGTACGGGTGTATGTGTGCGCGGGTGTGTGTGCGTGCGTGTGTGTGTGTATATGTGCGCGGGTGCGTGTGCGGATACGAGGGTGCGCGTGTGTGCGGATGTGCGCATTAATAGCTATATGTAAATCACAACCTTGACGCAATGGACTCTAGGTTAATCATCAATATTTTCTTAACCATAAACCTTATGAAAAAGTACACTCAACTTTGATGGTTGACACCCAAATTGAGAGTTAACACTCAAATTTGGGCGTAAGTTTAGTTCCAGGTAGCACAACGTCGTCAATTAGACGTCTTTTTTACGTACGTATTTGTTAGAACGTACGTCAAACTGACGGTCAGTATGACGTCTAAATGACCCTATACTGACGGCCATTTGTCACAGCATAAATAACGTCATCGGATGACGTCAAACTTACATCAGTATATGACGCAAGTTCATAATAATTTTAAAAATGCTTTAAAAATGACATAAATATGAGTCATTTAAAGGTATGTATATGCCGTTATGCTTTTGTAAATTAAGAATTTTAGAAAAACAAAAAAAATACATTTATTATGTATATGTCGTGTGTGCATACCCTTATGGAAAAATACACTCAAATTTTGGTGTTAACCGTTAAAAAAACACCATAAAAAAACCCTTAAAGTTGGGTGTGATTTCGGACCGCCAATTGAAGGTTAACCATCATTTGAAGGTTAATCTTCAATTGGCGGTCCAAAATCACACTCAACTTTAAGGGTTTTTCTTTGGATGATGGTTAACCTTCAAGTGATAGTTAACTTTCAATTAATGGTTAATCCTTAACAATAACGGTATAAACCCTAAAAATATAAACCATGAAATGAAAGTAACAAATATGGCGTCCCAATGAGAATTTCTTAAGAGCTCCACTCGCTGAACCGGACTCCTTGCCTCGATCCTCCCTCTCGGACGCTAGCTGCCGCAGTTCTCCCTTTCCTGACGGTGAGTTCTCCCCCGGCCTGGTGATCCAATTCTCGCTCGGTTGGTCTCCAGAACACGCGCCACAACGATCAATCCGTCAAGAAAGAGGTAACAGACTCGACACGTTCGAAGAAACGCAAGCAAGTGCGGCCATGACACCTAACGAGTGAGGAAAGAAGCCGGGGGCTCTTTGAGAGTGGCAACTCGCGCGTCGCGCCATCTAATGTGATCGGGCGTTGTAAAACGCGAAAAGAATTCGAGCGCAATATCTGAACAAATTATTTAATTTTTAATAAGTCCAATTATTAATATTTATTTTCATAATTGAACTTATTTTTTATTTTTATAAATGTAAATATGTACCTACAAATATCTTGTTATATTAATATTTAATATTAATAATTTAATTAGATGCTTAATTTAACTTCTTGTTTAATAAATGAGCGGATGTAGTATTGAAAATGTACCTATTATATAATATTTAAATTTTCAAAATTGTCAAATTACAAATAGGAAATTTGTTGTGACTTTTACAGTTATAAAGTAACTATTTAATGGAAATGAAAGCCTAAAAAGATTAATATTGTAACGCAATTATTATAATGCTGCAATCATAAAATATTTACATTATTTATGTCTGCCAATACAATAGAATTTTTTATTCATATTGCATTCTATATAATGGCAATGTTATTATATATTTAACAAGCAAATCAAAATAGCTTTGAATCGATATCGAAATGATGAAATATCGATGTCTTAACAGAAGATACATAATTTGCCTGATTACAGTCTGGCGTGATAAATGTATGTCACAAATAATCTCTTCTTTAAAAAAATGTCATATAGCACAAACATCGAAATAAGCTTCAAATTTCGAGCATTATTTCGATATGATGTAATATCGATGATTTTGACGTCAATTAGACGTCGATTTAATGGGTCATTTCTCGGGCCTAAGTCAAATTTTTTACATAAAGACCCCTATTTTTTATTGTACCATCTTTCTCTATTAATTAATTTGAACAATTTTTGTTTAAAAAATACTTTTAATTGTCTAATACTTTTTGAGATATTCAAAGAAAACTTGGTAACTTTTTCAATATTTAGCTTATAATATCTTGTTAATTGTTTGCCAGAGGAAAAAGTGGTATAGAGGACTTTTTGACTTGATTTTGTCTTAAGGATATGCTGTTGCAATAGCACTCCAAGTTTTTTAAATATTTTTAAACATTCCAAGAAAATGCATACACAAATATTTAAAAAAAAATTGGAGTATACTATTGCAACAGCACATTTTTGAAATAAAATTAAGTTAAAAGTCCTTTGTAACCGTCTTTCGAAAGAGACGTTAAACCGTTGGTCCAAAAGAAATGGATGAGTGGGATAGGGTTGGGTACGTCCCTTCAAAAACGTTTCGAAATAAAATTAAGTTAAAAAGTCCTCTGTACCACTTTTTTCTCTGGCAAACAATCATCAAGATATCACAAGCTAAATATATATTTAAAAAGTTATCAAGTTTTCCTTGAATATCAAAAAGTATTATATATTATATAAAAGTATTATATAGAAAGATGACACAATAAAAAATAGGGGTTTTTATTTAAAAAATTTGACTTAGGCCCTATTGGGCTCAATAAAAGCCCTGGATCAAAAATCCAATAAGATCGTCTATTGGCCCCCTTCAAACCTTTCAACTTTTATCTGAAACACTTTTCCAATAAACCAAGCCGTCAATTGACACTTAACGAAAATTAACACAATAACATTTAAACGACACCCAACGATAAAGGGATCATGGCGACACTGATTAAATCGTCATAGAACATTAAAGGTTATAACACTCTGTTAACACCAAATCAGCATCCAACGATGAGGATCAATCTCCAACCTACACTAAACATTGAGGCTTAATCCCCAACCTACACTCATCTATACTATTATTATAAAGAGACAGAGTTTGTCAGTTTGATTGTTTGTGTTCGATGATCTCGGAAACCAATGGACCGAATTTTTACCAAAAGTATATGAAATAGGGGTAGAATTTCCCGGGGAGTGTCACTGTGTGTATAGTTTTTTGTTACCGATTTTTTGGAAATCGGTTTTTTTAATTTTTCTAATTTTTCGAGAAATAATTGACCGAATTTTAAAGAATTGTATATAAAACAGGGGTAGAATTACCCGGGGAGTGCCATAAAGTGTATAATTTTTCGTTTTTTGTTAGCAATTTTTTGGAAACCGGTTTTTTAAATTTTTTTAATTTTTCGAGAAATAATTGACCGAATTTTAAAGAATTGTATATAAAATAGGGGTAGAGTTTCCCGGGGAGTGCCATAAAATGTACAATTTTTCGTTACCAAATTTCTGGAAATCGGTTTTTTTAATTTTTATAATTTTTCGAGAAATAATTGACAGAATTTTAAAGAATTGTATATAAAACAGGGGATGGATGAATGGATGAATGGATGAATGGGTGAATGGATGAATGGATGAATGGGTGAATGGATGAATGGATGAATGGGTGACTGGATGAATGGATTTAATAAATAAATAAATGAATGAATAGATGAATGGATGAATGGATAAATGGATGAATGGATAAATGGGTGAATGGGTGAATGGATGAATGGATGAATGGGTAAATGGATTTAATAAATAAATAAATGAATGAATGAATGAATGAATGAATGAATGAATGAATGAATGGATGAATGGGTGAATGGATGAATGGGTGAATGAATGAATGGATTTAATAAATAAATGAATGAATGGATGAATGGATGAATGGATAAATGGATGAATAGATAAATGGATGAATGGATGAATGGATGAATAGGTGAATAGGTGAATGGATTTAATAAATAAATAAATAAATAAATGAATGAATGAATGAATGGATAGATGAATGGGTAAATGGATGAATGGGTGAATGGATGAATGGATTTAATAAATAAATGAATGAATAGATGAGTGGATGAATGGATGAATGGATGAATGGATGAATGGATGAATGGATTTAATAAATAAATAAATGAATGGATGGATGAATGGATGAATGGGTGAATGGATGAATGGATTTAATAAATAAATGAATGAATGAATGAATGAATAAATGGATGAATGGATGAATGAATGAATGGATGAATGGATGAATGGGTGAATGGATTTAATAAATAAATGAATGAATGAATGGATGAATGGATGAATGGATGAATGGGTGAATTGGGTGAATGGATTTAATTAATAAATAAATGAATGAATGAATGAATGAATGAATGGATGAATGGATGAATGGGTGAATGGATTTAATAAATAAATGAATGGATGAATGGATGAATCGATGAATGGATGAATGGGTGAATTGGGTGAATGGATTTAATTAATAAATAAATAAATGAATGAATGAATGGATGAATGAATGAATGGGTGAATGGGTGAATGGATGAATGGATTTAATAAATAAATAAAGGAATAAATGAATAAATGAATGGATGAATGGATGAATGAATGAATGGATGAATGGGTGAATGGATGAATTTTTTTAATAAATGAATAAATGAATGAATGAATGGATGAATGGATTTTATAAATAAATGAATAAATGAATGAATAAATGGATGAATGGATGAATGAATGAATGAATGAATGGATGAATAAATGGATGAATAGATTTAATTAATAAATAAATGAATGAATGAATGGATGAATGGATGAATGGGTGAATAAATATGCAAATTAACCAATTTATTATATGCTAATAATTTGAGAAATTTCTTATAAAGAAAAATTTATAAACAAAAAAAAATCAAACAGGCACAGTAACAACTGTGCCGCAATCAACACGTAGAACTACGTCTATTAGAATAGAACATACATGGAAGAGGCATTGAACATTGAGTCTGTGTCCGACATCGTAGGGCTACGTCAACTGTCAGTTGACGTAGTTCTACGTTGTTGGCACA
Organism: Temnothorax unifasciatus; assembly: GCA_030770225.1. Classification (NCBI taxonomy): domain Eukaryota; kingdom Metazoa; phylum Arthropoda; class Insecta; order Hymenoptera; family Formicidae; genus Temnothorax; species Temnothorax unifasciatus. Next base: position 37,576 of record JASTWK010000893.1, on the reverse strand, counting down.
GTAACAACTGTGCCGCAAGAAACAACGTAGAACTACGTCAACTGACAGTTTAATTTCTTTGTACTATAATGAACCGATTTTATTGCTTCGATCAAAGTAGGAAAACAAAAAACATCATATATTCAGAAGTGTTACAAATAAATATAAAAGTAAAAAAATGTGACTAAAAAATGAGAATAAAAAAATATAAACCGCGGGCGAAGCCGCGGGGCTGGCTAGTTGAGAATAAACTCCCAATATACTCTCATCATTGAGGATTAAACCCACAATTTACCTAAACCTAAATGGTCAACACTCAATCTACACCTAAATTTAAGTGTTGACACTTAACTTTGATGACAAACACTAAAGTTACTCTCAAATTTGGGCGTAAGTTTAATGTTAACACTCAAATTGGGTGTTAACCATCAAAGTTGAGTGTACTTTTTCATAAGGGTACAGCCGCGCGGTCTCCCATCCGAGTCAGTACCGCACCTAACGTCGCTTGACATCGATGATCGAACGGACTAGTGGTGATCCTTTGCTTCTGACGCTTCCTTGTTACTTATACTCCTATATAACATAGTGTTGCGCCCGTGCTGGACACCCGTTTGTGAGCTGAACTTGGCTCCGCTGACCGTTCTGCGGAAGCTTCGTGCTGAAGCGCGTTCCTTGACTACGGAGTATTGATTTATTGATTACATGATTGTCAGATTTTCGGAGAGACTCGGAACGTTCGGACGAGTTCTCCTCCTGTTACTGCAGATACGTTTTTCTGTACTAAGTTCTCGAATAAACCTGTGTTCCTTGTTTTAATAAGCGAGTGTTCTTTTTCCCTCTCGTGAGTCCGTGAGTGCGCGGCGCGAACGCGAGTGATCAGCGACAGCGGAGCGCGGCGCAACATTTTGGGGGCTCGACCGACGATCAGACGAGCGAGGATCGAATCGATCGCACGGATCGGACGAGCGAGAGCGTACGAACGGAATTTGATGGCGAGCACTGAGCCTGCTCCCACGTTGAGGAAGAGAACGCGGATGGGGACCCCGAGGCCGAGAGTCCCACAGCTTGAGGCGGAGACGGAGATTCAACGAGCCGGCCCGAGCGCCCCTCAGCTCTCAACGGAAGTGGTGACACTGCAGGCGATGATGCAGGAGATCCGCCAGATGCGCGAGGAGTACGCAGTGTTGTTGCGGCAGCGGGATGCGGAGCCTCCTCGACGGGAAATTTCACAGCTAAGTCCTTCTATAAATAGAGCTCACGGAGATTCGGGGTCGCGAGTCGCGGTAGTGAATCGCGGAGGGGAAGACCCACGTCGCGAAATAGAGTGGGGCCAGAATATAAAATTAAAGCCTGACACATATGACGGGACAATTCCATTACGTGAATTTTTATCTCAGTTTGAATTGATCGCTCGGGCAAATGCGTGGAATGACGCTTCGAAAACGATTATTCTAGCTTCTTGTTTAAGAGGAAAGGCGCGTTCTGTCCTTGAAAACGTGCAGGATTTAGAAAATCTAGATTATGAGGAGCTGAAGTCGAAGCTCGAGTTGCGTTTTGGAGAGGGGCTCCACTCGCAAAATTATTATTCGCTATTTACCAATAGAAAACAAAAGTTTGGAGAAGATCTCGCCGAACTTGGTTCCGATTTAGAGAGGTTAGCTCGATTAGCGTACCCCGAATGTCCCTTCGCGGTTCGCGATAAAATCGCTTGCTCCCAGTTTATCTCTGCGCTTTCGAATGGTTTCATACGGAGAACTCTCCAGCTGGAAGGGGTTGCCTCTCTCAAATTTGCCGTAGAGAGAGCGAAAGCAGTTAAAATCATACAGGGAGATAGTTTTGAAAAGAGAAAAGAATTCTATAATAATAATTTCGAAAGAAAGAACGGAAAAGATGCGCGTAAAGAAAATAATGAGGAAAAGAAGGAGGGGGAGGTGAAGACAGTCGGAAAGGGAAACCGGCGAGGCGGCCAGTTTGGCGCCGGCCAGAAAAAAGAATGCTGGACTTGTGGGAAAACGGGGCATTTCCGATATGAATGTCCAGCAGGGGAGGGAAACGTGAATTAGTCGAGCTCGGCGGGGAGGGTTCGACCCACGCGAAAAATGCCCCGGTTATTAAACATTTTATTAGCCGTAAGTTAAATAAGGAAAATTTTTATTACGATGGTTTTTTGGATGGAAAACTTTGCTCATTTAAAATCGACACGGGCTCCGATGTTTCAATTGTAAGTAGTAGATTGATAGGGAAGAATAAAGAAAGAATTGTATTAGCGGATCATAATCTTAGATATCCGACGGGAGAAAAAGTCCCATTTGAGTCTAAAGTCTTGGTAAAAGTTCAAATCGGGAAATATTCTCTGAAGATGCCGATGTTTGTGGCAAAGATTAGTGAAGAATGTTTGTTGGGCGCAGATTTTCTCGAGACAGTAAATTTAAAAAACATTTTCGAATCTTCTCTGGGAAATTTAGAATTTAAAGAAGAGAAGAGGATTTACGATTGTTCTCGTGTGGCAAACTCTGCTGAAAAAGTTCCTTCCTTTTTAAAAGAACTCTACGAGAGAGATTCTGTAAATCTAAATGAAACTCAGAGGGACGTTTTCCTTGCCTTTTTGAATGAGCATAGAGAAGTGTTTTCTGATGAGATCGTTGCAGGAAATTGTAATATTGTTTACCATAACATAAATGTGGAGAATTCTTCCCCAATTAAGCAGGTCCCTCGTCGCATTCCAATTCAAATGAGAGATGAAGTAAATCAGATAATTGAGGATATGAGGAAGCGGGGAGTAATTGAGGAGTCCCAGAGCCCTTGGGTCTCACCAGTCGTTCTGGTAAAAAAAAAGGACGGAACGATAAGATTTTGTGTGGACTATAGAGGGATAAATGCTGTTACAAAAAAAGATTCCTTTCCGCTCCCTAGAATTGATGACATCTTCGATCAACTCGCAGGTAACTGTTGGTTTTCTATCCTAGATTTAAAAAGTGGGTACTGGCAGGTCAAAATTCGTCCCGAAGACCGCGAGAAGACCGCTTTCTCTATCGGAAATGGGTTATGGCAGTTCACTGTGATGCCTTTCGGTTTGTGCAACGCCCCCGCGACGTTCCAACGCTTAATGGAAAAGGTTTTAAAAGAATTTCTGGGGAAAATTTGTTTGGTTTATCTCGATGACGTGATAATTTTCGGGAAAAGTTTTTCGGAAATGCTTGAGAACTTGAAAAAAATTTTTCAACGCTTCCAGGAAGTAAATTTAAAAATAAATCCGAAGAAATGTGTTCTTTTTAAAAGAAACGTTAAATATTTGGGGCATATAGTCTCAGCAGAAGGTGTGACCACGGATCCCGAAAAAGTTTCCGCGGTAAAAGACTGGCCAGCCCCACATAATAAGAAACAATTGCGAAGTTTCTTAGGATTTTGTTCTTATTACCGCAAATTTGTGAAGGGATTCTCTCCCTTGGCAAAACCTCTGTACTCCTTAACAGAAAATGGTTCCAAATTCGTTTGGGGAGAGGAATGCCAAAAAGTTTTTGAGGAATTGAAACAAGCTTTATCTTCTACCCCAGTTCTTTCTTTTCCTAAGGGGGATGGTGGATTTATTCTAGATACTGATGCCTCTAACGTTGGCATCGGCGCGGTACTCTCGCAAGTACAGGAGGGGAAGGAAAGGGTAATTGCCTATTTTAGTCGAGTGCTTTCCAAGTCAGAACGCAATTATTGCGTAACCCGACGGGAACTTTTAGCTATGGTGGATTCTATAAAGTCGTTTCGTCACTATCTCTTGGGACGGAAATTTTTGATCCGCACGGATCACGCTTCTTTAAGATGGTTAATGTCTTTCAGGGAACTTGAAGGGCAATTGGCTCGTTGGCTGGAGAGGCTCCAGCAATACGAATTTCAAATTTCTTATCGGAAGGGGCAGACCCACAAGAATGCCGACGGATTGTCTAGACGACAATGTGAGATGTCCGGTTGTGGGTACTGTGCCAAGGTGGAAAAGAAGAGTGCCGAAGGGCAAGTTAATTCTGTCGCTCGTATAGTTTTTGGTGGGGAAAGTCTTGAAAGCTGGCGTAGAGATCAGGAAGAAGATCCTGACGTCGCTATCTTTCTTCGAGCCAGAGAGAGGGGAGAGCGTCCTCCGCGCTCCGAGATTATCGCTAGGGGTGTTTCTGCCCGAATTTATTGGGCTTATTGGGACGCACTTATCCTCAAAGATGGAGTTCTTTATAGGAGGTGGGAGGCTCCCAATCTAAAGTCGAGCTTTCTTCAGCTTGTTGTTCCTCGAAAACGCGTGAAAGAAATTTTGGAAGGATCCCATGATTCCTCTTCGGGCGGACATTTCGGGGTAAACAAAACCTTAGAAAAGATCCGGAAACGCTTCTATTGGGCAACTTGCAAGCAAGATGTCGAAAATTGGTGCAAGTCTTGCGACATCTGCGTAGTCAAGAAGGGCCCTGCGGGGAAAGGAAAGTCTCCTCTTCAAATTTTTAACGTCGGGGCTCCGCTTGTAAGAGTACAAATGGACATTCTTGGTCCCCTCCCAACGACTTATTCTGGGAATAAATATCTCTTAGTTGTTGTAGATTGTTTTACAAAATGGGTGGAAGCTTTTCCACTTAGAAATATCAGAGCAAAAACTGTGGCGGATATTTTCGTTAGCCAGTTTGTTTCCAGGCACGGAGTTCCTGAGGAGGTCCACACGGATCAGGGAAAGAACTTCGAATCTAAACTCTTCGCTGAATTAATGGTTCTTCTCGGAATAAAGAAAACGAGGACCACAGCTTTGCATCCTCAATCAGATGGTCAGGCTGAGCGCCAACATCAGACCATTACAAATTATTTAGCGAAGTATATCTCTGAGAATCAAAAAGATTGGGACCGTTGGGTACCCATGTTTCTGCTCGCTTATAGGTCTTCTAAACACGAGTCTACTGGCGTAACTCCCGCAGAACTATACTTCGCCCGTGATCTGAGATTACCTCTCGATTTGCTCCAAGGAAGACCGCCGAATCCGGAAAAGTCCCAATTAGTCGGAAATTATATTGGGAATTTAAGAAAGAAACTTGAAGAAATTCATTTTGGTGTTAGGGAACGAATAAATGTCAAATCTTCGCGAGTAAAGACCTGGTACGATCGGAGTGCCAGGCAAACTCTTTTTGAACCAGGTCAAAAGGTTTGGTTCTTCAACCCTCGTAGGGAAAAAGGAAAAGCCCCGAAGTTACAGGGCAATTGGGAAGGACCCTTTACCGTGGTAAAGAAGCTTAGCGATGTTGTTTACTGCATACAAAGGTCGCCTACTCGGAAAAAGAAAATAGTGCATGCTGATAGACTAGCTCCTTATTCAATCAGGAAAGCGGAGTAGGTCGGAGCCCGGACTAGGAATATAGGGAAATAGGAATTAAATTTAGTGAAAACTGGTTATTGTTCCTGTTACTGCGTTTGATGCTTGTTTTTACAGTTGATCAAGAAAGACTTTCGATTCGGAGAGGACTGACAGAGACAGCGTAGTCCCATCTCAACTCTTTCCGTCATCTAAATAAAGAAGACCGCCTCGCCCACGGTTTTTGACCGTGGTTTTCCCGTGGGACGTAGGGCGAATGCCGAGGCGGGGACTGGGGAGTCTTGCGAGACGCAGGGTCCACGGAAGTCCCCCCCCCCCCATGTCCGAAGATTTAGAAGAGGAGTCTACGCCGCAAACAAAGAGGGGTCCACGCTGAGCCAGAATAGTAGCGGTGTTAAAAAGAGTCGTCTTGAAACCGGCAAGAGGGACCAGTCTCCCTCGGGAAAAGCCAGGACAGGAGACCCAAGGAGGAAGAGGTCAAGAGGACCGAGCTTCCTGGAAAAGGGAACTAAGAAGACGGAGCCCGGTAACCCGCAGCAGCAGCTCGGGGTAGGGCAGGAGACCGTCACAGAATCCCGGAAACAAAAACCGCCTGTTCACTGCCCTTCTGGATTGTCGGGACGACAATCTTGAAGAGGGAGGGCAGTGTTGCGCCCGTGCTGGACACCCGTTTGTGAGCTGAACTTGGCTCCGCTGACCGTTCTGCGGAAGCTTCGTGCTGAAGCGCGTCCCTTGACTACGGAGTATTGATTTATTGATTACATGATTGTCAGATTTTCGGAGAGACTCGGAACGTTCGGACGAGTTCTCCTCCTGTTACTGCAGATACGTTTTTCTGTACTAAGTTCTCGAATAAACCTGTGTTCCTTGTTTTAATAAGCGAGTGTTCTTTTTCCCTCTCGTGAGTCCGTGAGTGCGCGGCGCGAACGCGAGTGATCAGCGACAGCGGAGCGCGGCGCAACATAACATATATATCTTTATAGTGTACAAAAATCGTGTAATGATAATAACCGGTAAATATTAAAAATAATAACGCAATTACAATTAATGTACAATAATTATTAATATAAAATTCGTATTTTTAACATAATATAATATTAATATAATAATGTTAACAACATGCATGATAACGCCTAAAGACGCTACCTGACAAAATCAAGAATTTATTTAATAAATTAAATCAAAGTTGAAAAATAATTAGGAATCAAATTTAAAGAAACATAAATTTAAAAAAAATCTATTCTTTATGTATGTGTGTGCATATGTTCACGGAGTAAGTTATAGTACTATATTTTCAATTATTCTTATAATATTTTTGCAATGTTGTTTTAATATTTCAACGAAATGTTGCAATTGTCGTTACAACATTACATTGCAACTTGTAACGTTCCTGCAATGTCTTGCAAGCTTCTATGCTGTATGGGTCTGTTTTAATTAAGAAAAACTCAAAAAATGAAAATAAACGTGTTATGTACCAAATTTGGTCTTAAATGACGTCTGATTCATGTCCTTTTCATGACGTCATACTTTCGTCCACAATAGGACGCCAAATACACGTCATATAAAGGACATATGACGTTGTGGACGAAATATGACCTTAAATTGACGTCTATAAGACCATGTGTGCTACCTGGGGTGTTTGTCATCAAAGTTAAGTGTCACTTAAATTTAGGTGTAGATTGAGTGTTGACCATTAAGGTTTAGGTAAATTGTGGGTTTAATCCTCAATGATGGGTGTATATTGGGAGTTTATTCTCAATGATATGTGTAGGTTGGGGATTAAGCCTCAATGTTTAGTGTAAGTTGGAGATTGATCCTCATCGTTGGATGTTGGTTTGGTTTTAACAGAGTGTTATAACCTTTAATGTTCTATGACGATTTAATCAGTGTCGCTATGATCCCTTTATCGTTGGGTGTCGTTTAAATGTTATTGTGTTAATTTTCGTTAAGTGTCAATTGACGGCTTGGTTTATTAGAAAAGTGTTTCAGATAAAAGTTGAAAGGTTTGAAGGGGGCCAATAGATCTTATTGGATTTTGAATCCAGGGCCTGTATTAAGCCCAATAGAGCCTAAGTCAAATTTTTTAAATAAAAACCCCTATTTTTTATTGTACCATCTTTCTATATAATACTTTTATATAATATATAATACTTTTTGAGATATTTAAAGAAAACTTGATAACTTTTTCAACCTATATTTAGCTTGTGATATTTTGATGATTATTTGCCAGAGAAAAAAGTGGTACAGAGGACTTCGTAAACTATTATTTACTATATATCCCCGTAGGGTTCACAGTCTAGTATCTTACGTTTTTGAAGGGACGTACCCAACCCTATCCCACTCATCCATTTCTTTTGGACCAACGGTTTAACGTCTCTTTCGAAAGACGGTTACAAAGAACTTTTAACTTAATTTTATTTCAAAAATGTGCTGTTGCAATAGTATACTCCAATTTTTTTTTAAATATTTGTGTATGCATTTTTTTGGAATGTTTAAAAATATTTAAAAAACTTGGAGTGCTATTGCAACAGCATATTCTTAAGACAAAATCAAGTCAAAAAGTCCTCTATACCACTTTTTCCTCTGGCAAACAATTAACAAGATATTATAAGCTAAATATTGAAAAAGTTACCAAGTTTTCTTTGAATATCTCAAAAAGTATTAGGCAATTAAAAGTATTTTTTAAACAAAAATTGTTCAAATTAATTAATAGAGAAAGATGGTACAATAAAAAATAGGGGTCTTTATGTAAAAAATTTGACTTAGGCCCGAGAAATGACCCATTAAATCGACGTCTAATTGACGTCGAAATCATCGATATTACATCATATCGAAATAATGCTCGAAATTTGAAGCTTATTTTGATGTTTGTGCTATATGACATTTTTTTAAAGAAGAGATTATTTGTAACATACATTTATCACGCCAGACTGTAATCAGGCAGATTATGTATCTTCTGTTAAGACATCGATATTTCATCATTTCGATATCGATTCAAAGCTATTTTGATTTGCTTGTTAAATATATAATAACATTGCCATTATATAGAATGCAATATGAATAAAAAATTCTATTGTATTGGCAGACATGGATAATGTAAATATTTTATGATTGCAGCATTATAATAATTGCGTTACAATATTAATCTTTTTAGGCTTTCATTTCCATTAAATAGTTACTTTATAACTGTAAAAATCACAACAAATTTCCTATTTGTAATTTGACAATTTTGAAAATTTAAATATTATATAATAGGTACATTTTCAATACTACATCCGCTCATTTATTAAACAAGAAGTTAAATTAAGCATCTAATTAAATTATTAATATTAAATATTAATACAATAAGATATTTATATTTACATTTATCAAAATAAAAAATAAGTTTAATTATGAAAATAAATATTAACACAGGCACACGAAAAAAAAGGTCTTGTCCACCAGACGAGACAAACATTTCTATACGTTTTTGAGGTCGCTGAATTTGAATCCGGAGTCGGTTTGACTCGGTCAGATCGCATTTTGTTTCTAACCTCAAAAAAGTGATGAAAGTTGAACCATTCATTGAAATGCCCAGAAAGGAAAGCGATTGTGTATGTTTTTAGGGTCGCTGAGTTCAAATTCGGGGTTAGTTTGACTCGGCCAGGCCGCATTTCATTCCTAACCTTAAAAAAATGATTGAAAAAACCGAAAACTGACCCCGATATAAATTTTTTGTATTCAGCGTTGGGTACATAAAACTTGTTAGTCATTTTTTCAGCATAAAATCCTGCTGCCTTGACAAATACTGTAACGATGACAACTGCCCCGAAAGGGGATGTGTAGAATGATTCGTTCTCAGGTTTGTTGAGGTAACGATGCCAGCGAAGGCGCGCTGCCTTGCAGATGAGCGTGAGGGTGTAAGGATGAAGCCATAGTGTGTCCGACGACGAGTTGACATAGTCCTCGTCAATGTCGGAAAGCTCTCATACTTAGGCCTAGGGAGGTATGAGAGTTATCACCCCTGGAACGGTGGACTTACCTGCGGTCGGACCAGGATCCTTCACGCGCGGGTTTTTCTGAACACACATGGCACCTTCAAACAAAAAATTTTTATTTTCTCCGTCGAAACATACATGCAACAAGGACACTGATGCTTTTTGCTACATATGTAGCAAATACCAGCCCCCAGCAAATCGAAGAATCATTTCTGAGAAGATTAAAAAAATATATCAGGAATGTTTTGATCTTGAAATAACGGATAAGAAATGGGTTCCACACAAAATATGTGGAGCTTGTTCTAAGATGTTGAATCGTTGGGATTCAACTAGAAATTCTAAGGACATGAAATATAACAAACCTACGTTGTGGAAAAAGCCATTGCATCAAAAGGATTGTTACTTTTGTATGAATAACGTCAAAGGTTTCAACAGAAAAAATAAGCAAAGCTTTGTTTATATCAATGTCAAAACAGTAGAAAAATCGTGCAGCAATGAGGGGAATTCTGATGATTTTGAAAAAGAAAATGATAAAAAAAAGCGATTTTAATAGAATAGATAAATTGAAGAAAAAAATTAAATTTAAAGAAGAAAATGATTCCGATAAATATAGTGATGGATCAGAGCTTTACGAAAATGATGACGATTACATCCCAAGTGGAGGCAAGAATAAAGTTCCTCAAGTTACATCGCAGGAGGAACTGAATGAGTTGGTGAGAGATCTCGGGCTACCAAAAGATGGTGCAGAACTTCTTGCGTCGTTCATGAAAAAGAAAAACTACCTAGCAAAAGGTATTAAAGTTGAATGTTTCCGAAACAGAGAAGAAAAATTGAGAAAATACTTCACGAAAATAGACGACCCTTCGCTTGTGTATTGTAACGACGTGCAAGGATTAATGGATGAACTTAAACCAGGTGTTTACAAAGATGAGGAGTGGAGACTTTTCATTGATTCTTCCAAAAGAAGTCTTAAGGGAGTATTACTTCACAACACGAATAAGTTCGCTCCTATACCGATAGCTCATTCAACTGTGCTCAAGGAGATTTACCAAAATGTCGAATTTGTTTTGAATAAGATCAAGTATTCAGAATTCGGTTGGAAAATTTGCGGGGACTTGAAAATTCTAAGTCTGATATTAGGGCAACAATCGGGTTTTACAAAAAATCCATGTTTCTTGTGTTTGTGGGATAGTAGGAATAGAAAGAATCACTATATTCAAAAAGAATGGCCTACGAGAATTTCGTTTAAGCCAGGTTTAAAGAATATTAAGCAAACGCCGTTAATCAATCCAGACAGAGTACTTCTACCTCCTTTACACATTAAATTGGGTCTTATGAAGCAATTTGTTAAGGCCCTCAACAAAGAAGGCAAATGTTTTGAATATTTACAGGAAAAATTTCAAAATATTTCAGACGCCAAACTAAATGAGGGTGTTTTTGATGACCCACAAATCCGCAAAATGTTAAACGATCAAAATTTCATCAAAGTCATGAACAATAAAGAAAAAGCTGCGTGTACAAGTTTTAAAAATGTCGTGGAAAACTTTCTCGGTAACCATAAAAGTAAAAACTTCAAGGAAATAGTTGCTGGTCTGGTGACAAACTTTGGAAAGCTGGGTTGTTTGATGAACCTGAAGTTACATTTCTTAGATTCTCACACAGATTACTTTCCAATGAATTTGGGAGATTACAGTGAGAAGCAGGAAGAAAGATTCCATCAAGACATACAGGAAATGGAACGTAGGTATCAGGGAAAATGGGATGTAAATATGTTGGCAGATTACTGTTGGACATTGAAAAGAGAAGATGCTCAAAAAGAGGTCAAACGTAAGAGGAACCTCCTTCGTAGGTTCTTCGAGAATAAAAGAACGAGATATCACAGGGAAAGATAAAAGTAAATTTTCTCCGACATATCGGGGTCAATTTTCGGTTTTTTCAATCACTTTTTTGAGGTTAGGAATGAAATGCGGCCTGGCCGAGTCAAACTAACCCCGAATTTGGACTCAGCGACCTAAAAACATACACAATCGCTTTCCTTTCTGGGCATTTCAATGAATGTTTCAACTTTCATCACTTTTTTGAGGTTAGAAACAAAATGCGGTCGATTTGACCGAGTCAAACCGACTCCGGATTTGGATTCAGCGACCCCAAAAACGTATAGAAATGTTTGTCTTGTCTGGTGGACAAGACCTTTTTTTTCGTGTGCCTGTAAATTGGACTTATTAAAAATTAAATAATTTGTTCAGATATTGCGCTCGAATTCTTTTCGCGTTTTACAACGCCCGATTGTTTCACATTAGATGGCGCGACGCGCGAGTCGCCACTCTCAAAGAGCCCTCGCCTCCTTCCTCACTCGTTAGATGTCATGGCCGCACTTGCTTGCGTTTCTTCAAACGTGTCGAGTCCGTTATCTCATTCTTGACAGATTGATTGTTGCGGCGCGTGTTCTAGAGACAAACCGAGCGATAGTCGGATCACCAGGGAAAACTCACCGCCAGGAAAAAGAGAGCTGCGGCAGCTAGCGTCCGAGAGGGAGGATCGAGGCGGGGAGTCCGGTTCAGCGAGCAGAGCTCTTAAGAGATTCTCATTGAGACGCCATATTTTTTACTTTTATTTGAGGGTTTATATTTAGGGTTTATATACCGTCATTTCTAAAGATTAACCTTCAAATGATGGTTAACCTTCAATTGGCGGTCCGAAATCTTACCCAACTTCAAGGGTTTTTCTATGGTGTTTTTTTTAACGGTTAACACCAAAAGTTGAGTGTTTTTTTCCATAAGGAAAGCGACACAAAAAATTCTTTTTAAGGGCCGTAAGTCCTAATAACATACTTAATTTTGATTGCAATTAAATTTCTCCGATACGTCACATATCGTAATTATAATATATCAAAATACACTAAAATAACCCATTTTTGCAACTTTAACTGCAAATATCTCAAAATTGTGACGTGATAGAGCAATTGGGCAAACGAGGTCGTTTTCTGCGTCCAAAAAACTATCAAAGGCTGCAAGGCTCGTTCTTGTGCTCGAAAAAAGTAATTTTTTGTTGTACAGTGTTATATACCAAAATTGAAGTTAAATACTGTCTTTAAAAGTGCCCATAATAATATGTATAATTACCATAAATCGGAGTTCACCAATTGGAGGTTTTGCATATGGTATTCCACGGAAAGCAAAGTAGCGGCTGCCGTAACCGTCTTCTTCAACAGTGCCGATTAATCTTCCTTCATGTATGTGCACATCCACTTTCTTATTGCCCATGATAGAAAAAACTGGAAAAACAATGTTGAAAAACCTACTATTATTCCAAAACACACGTCCTTTCTAAGTTTAATCTTTTAAGAAAAGCAAAAGTTATTTTGCAGTGTAAATTATTGAAATTATTTTTATCATTTTTTTTAATTATGTAAGAATTACAAGCAAATATCTATAAATTATCTATTAATTGTAGGAGAAACCAGAGCTATCTGTCTTCGGAGGCTACGGTCCACAGGGTAAATATACCGAATAAGGGACCTACCTCCGATGATCTTGACCTTGGCATATGTTGTGGCGACCGAATCTTCATAGCGCCACGGGGCACCGCGCCGTGAAGCTACGAGCCGCCGCTCGGGCACGCCGTACAGCCGAGCCGCCGCACGCGCTAACGAGTTCGCCGCGCCTCCGCTAGGCGACTAACGCCCGTGCCAGTTAGTCAGATCACACTGGGGAGCTATAAGAAGACCACCCGCTGAGAGAACTTCAGAACCTTCTCTCGACTTGAGATGCTTTTACAACGGGATATCAATTGAGATTACAGTCAGAAAACAATTCCTACGGAACTATAAAGCGAGCTCCTTGAGGGCCTCTAAATCAGAGCGAGCTTCTTAGGCCTTTGCATAACGTGGTGTGCTCCGGGCAACTGGTGACAGAGAGAGCTCCGGCCCTTCGGTTCCAAACTACAGCACACTCGGCAAGCTGCCACAAAAGAAGAAGCAGCGTGGCTGTCCCAGCCACGGGCAACCGCCTGCTCTAAGTCCGCCCGCTCCAAGGGTTCAGCCTTCCATCAAGCCAACGCCGGAGATGTTTTAACCACTTCTCGAAAAGAAAGTGGAATCTTTCTGAGAGTGGAAGTTAATCCCTCTTGGGAACCACGCTCCTGGAAATATCGCCTGACGGAGTTAGCCTCGTCAAAGCAGAAGTTCCAGCAGACGCAGACCGACTCCTTGCTACCTACACTGGTGTTGATCCACCAAGCCCGCTGTCAAACACGCCCAAGCGGGTTCCCAGGACTCCGGGCAAGGGCTTGATTCCTAAACGATACACTAGGATCAGCAGTCGGAGACGCTCCTTATTAAGGGAGTTATTCGGAGAATAACTTTTCCTTGCATAGCGTATCCGGAGACAATACACTCCGGGCACCTTGCACACGTGCTTCGCACGTCGGCGTCGTCCCGCATCTCGCGGGGCCCCCAAAACAAACTAAAAATAATTTGCAGGCGTCACTGGATCACAATATAAATTGTGGGGCTGAGACCGTAAGTACTGACATACCCACAAAGTGGTGACCCCGACGTGATTCAGTATGACAAATCCGTCCGAGGGAACCAGTGAAATGGCGAATCTGAACGAAGAGCGTGCGCAGATCAACCGCATAGCTTTAAAGGTATCCCCTTTCTGGGCAGATGAACCGGAGCTATGGTTTGCACAATTAGAAGGGCAATTTATGCTTGGAGACATTACACAGGACAGCACCAAGTACGCTTACGTGTTGTCGCACATCAATACGAAACATCCAAAGAAATTAAAGACTTAATAGCGAAACCTCCGGAAGCCGATAAATACGCAAGCATTAAAAAGGCACTGATACAGCGTTTATCGATATCTCAAGAGCAACAAATTTGTCAATTATTAAAACATGAGGAGATGGGGAGATGAGGAGATGATCGAAGACCATCGCAGTTTTTACGACATTTACAAGCCCTTGCTAGTTCAGCCTTTCCGGAACAACTCTTGCGCACGTTATGGATGGATAGACTACCATCTCAACTGCAGGCTATCCTTGCAACGAGGACCGCTGATAACTTAAAAGTAGTAGCCGAGCAGGGAGACAGAGTATTTGAAGTCACCTATAGAGCAATTACAGTCGCGTACAACCCTCGATGAGTACCCCTACATTGGAGGACCAAATTAAAGGACTGGCCAGACAAGTAGCAAGCCTAAACAGTCGATTGGCTCGGTTTGTAGAGACAAGCAAGAAACGCGACCGTTCCAAGAGCCGTCCCCGCAGGAAACAAAAGGAAAAGGACGATAAAATATGCATTTATCATAGAAGATTAAAAAATAAAGCCCTGAAATGCACACAGCCATGTCAATATAAGAAGCCATTGCCTTTGGAAAACTAGCTGGGCGGTCATTGTTAGCGGCAAGCGACCCCGGCCCGAAACGACTCTGTCGCCTGTTCATTACAGATCGCAAAACAAAGACACGATACTTAATCGATACAGGATCCGACATCAGCGTTTATCCTCAATCGTTGGTGCAGAATCGTCGTTTGATTGGCACTAATGGACTTTTTTCGACAAATAAATCCGTCATTAAAACATATGGAAACCTCGCCATACAACCAGGTCTCGGTTTACGTCGAGCATTCCTGTGGCGTTTTCTTATAGCTGATGTGACATCGCCAATTATTGGGTCGGATTTCCTGGTGCATTTCCACCTCCTTCCAGGTGTCAGAAGGGGGCAATTGGTGGATGCCAAAACAGGGTTAATAGCCAACGGGTCAGCAAACAGGAATGGAGCGCCGTCCGTCAAATCAATGATGGACTCACCCTATCATCAGCTATTAAAACGTTTCCCACGCATTATCCAGACAACGGGAACACACAAGCAGAAGTGCTCACATTCCACAGTGCATTACATAAAAACTACACCGGGACCTCCAGAGGCCTGCCGACCTCGGAGACTGGCACCGGACAAATTTAAGGCAGCGAAGGCAGAGTTTAATCTCCTTCTGGCAGAAGGAATCATTCGTCCTTCTAAGAGTCCGTGGGCCTCACCCAAGAAGACTAGAGACCAGGAGACCGAACTCCTTAAAATTTCAGTGGTGGGGGTGAGTCAAAATGTGGTCCAGCGCTGTTCGCAGTATGGTCGCCGGCCAATTCATGAACTACGGCGTGCTGGATTTCCGGTGCAAGATGGTGCAAGAGCTTCGTGCAACATAACCAAGAACATCAGCTTGGCATCTTGGCAGATGTAAACACTGAATTTAATTTTGATGTCGTAAGTATTAATAAATAATATATGATACTTAGGAACGACGAAGTTCACATAGGAAACTTTTTTTGGATAAAACAAGTGATAAAAAAAATACGATATTCTGTGTTGTGAAATATAATTAATTGAATTTTTTGCATAGGGCACTGAGTCTGGAAAAGTAATTGATGCAACCATGGGCGAATATCGAGAAGAAATTGAGGAAAGATTCGTAAAAGCAGGTTGCGAAATACACGGCGACTACAGGATTGCAAAGACATGCAAAAATTGTCTATTTCAATATCTACGAAAGAATGCAAAACTCATTCAGTTGCCACATGAAAGTTGGGGATTTGTTGCGCAAGATTACCGCATAATATTTGCTAAAGCAGAGAATGATTATACTATAAAATTAAATATGATCATTGATTCGAACATGAACGGAGAGATATATTTTAAACAAAACCATATAAAGTGGCTAATACCTGAGCCAGAATCAGTGAGAGATATTGTTGAAAGTTTGAATTGTATTGATAAACTCTTGGTTTTTCAAAGCACATAAATTTTTGTAATGAAATTGATAATAGCTTCCTCGGAACAGCTAAATTGTACATAAAAATGTTTATTGATATTGGATGTGTAAAATGCAATGTAATTTTTTTTAAATAAAATTATGGAGTTTCCTTTATATTTATCTCCTTATATTTTTACATAACTTTAAATATATATTATAACTTTAATAACATAACTTTTATTCAGTCTTTTTTTTATCGAACACTCGTTTTTATTTTTTTGCAGATTTTCCACCAAGTTTCGATTGTTTTCGATGTTTTTGCATCTCCACTTTCTTCTCATCATATATTTTATTGTAAGTTTTACTGAGAATATGTGCTCTGCTTAATGTATAATAGTGAATCACCCGTTTTGTCAACGCTCCCTTATGTTCTTGACATCCAATGAACGGGAAACTCTCGAGGAGGATATTCTCTGCTATGCGCTGGAAAGAATAACAATTCAGCTCCTCGGCACCAATTGTCTTGAGAATTGCTCTTTCAATAGCGATCAAGAGATTGAATAAAGCGTCCGACGGGAACTTTAAATAGCCGTTGGTGAGTAACTTTATTCTCCTGTCTCTCTCACAATTCCCTTCACTCTTACTCGCCGACGAAAGACACTCTGAGCAAGACGTCCAATCTTTTATTTTGTTAGCAATAAACCCAGAGAAGTATGCTTGGGCGTACTCATTTGCGCTCCATACATTATAATCGTGAGCATCTCTTAAATCATATTCTCTGGGGTGATTTTCCCCTCGTTCGATGATTTTTTCCAAAGTGTTCTTCCATTCTAGTTGATTTGTTTTTGCTTTTAAATCAACATCCTTAGAATCAAGCAGTGTCTGAAACATCTCAATTCCTTCGACGTTCGATCCTTTCGGTGGTTTAACAAGTGAATAAAAGCTCATCAATCTATATATTTGAATAAACAGCAGAGGATCCGGGTGATCACTTGACCCACTGGCATCGCGGTACATACCGAACATACCCTGAAAAAAGAAATACTGAAGTATTCTATTGAAAATTTAGTTTAGTTGTGATAACGTCAATAATTTTCAGAGTTGCTTACCTCTAAAGCATCTTGATTGAGACGTGAAGTCATCAGGTACTCGAATCCACAATTTTCTGTCAAATACATCATGACTTCAATTGTGCTTTTCAAAGTCAATTTAAATCCCTGATATGTCCCAGGAGATAAGAATTTCCAATCATTTTCCAAAGCTTTGTTGTGCCATTCCTCCAAATACTCTTGAAAGTCACTTATAGCCTGTATGGGGAAATTGTAAATAAAGATAGTTTTTTCTATTTTTATTTTCAGATCGAGATCGAAATTGAACAATAAAAGTATCACATACCTTAGAACTTTCGCTATCCGGTTTTAATGCTCCAATAGGACAGCGAGAGGTCATTGCTACAATAACTTCGTTAACTCGCTTGATAAATGCTATGGTCGATCCGGAATCTTTCAGGAATTGGGACCCTTACATTTTGCAGCAGCCAAGCAAGCTCTTATAGCTGCTTGCTGCACTTGCGGCTGATTTTTAATGACATCTTCAACCGTTTTGTCAGATAGTGCAGCACAACGAGAATGCAGTTCCTCAATATTTTCTTCTTTTTTTTTATCTGTAATTTGAAATATAATCTAAACATTATAAAGAAATAAGAACTTATTGATATTTTAATCGCATGGTTATATACTTACGTAGTTTCTCATGCAACTGTTTTGTTGTTTCAAATTTCTTATTATTTTTTTTATTTTGTATTGTTTTATATTAAACCGTCTCGCTCTTTTTCTTTCATTACGATTTTTGATTTTACGTCGTATGAGCCGCATCTCTGACTGTTCAGGTTTGACGTCAATTTAACAAAACCAGGGGTACAAGGAGTGTCATGATCGGATTCACTACATCATGACTTTTGCTGACAGTTCTCATGGCAACCAAAAGATCTTGAAAACAATGAACTTTGTCCACTATATTTAACTTGACAACTTCATCCCCAAGTCGGACCTGAAAATGAAAATTTATCAATTATACTTGTAAAATATTACCAAAGTTAATACAATTTTATTTTATTATGGATCAGATATAAAAATTACCTCTAAGTTTATGTCCTTTCTTACTATTAATGTTTTTGTTGTATATTTCTCAAAATCACCGTAGTAAAAAAAATGATGCCGTCAGGTAATAACCCTATTCCCCATTTAATTATCTCGCTGGAATGCTCTGGAGCTTCAAAGTCTCTTTTCAGTGCCTCGATGGTGTATTCTATTGCTTCGCTACCTTGGATAGGTAGTATGTCTTCAAACGTAGTAGAAACCTGAAAATTTCCATTTTTTTGTAGAGAATATCTCAAATATATTTTCAAAGCATAATTTATAACGATTTTCAACTTACACATAAACTTTCGTCTCCTGCATTCATGGACTCTTCTTCAAAATTATCTTGATGGACATCGAAAATACATGGTACACTACCTTGATTCAATTTAAATTTTTCACGTGGTATTTCGTTTATTGTTCCATCTTTCAAGACAGTTCGAAAAGTCCGCTCAACATCGTTGTCCTTGAAATGTTTATCGCAAATACGTAAATATTTTCGAGTAGCGTTTCCCTTACTCAAAAACGGAGAAATCTTATCTATCCAGATTTGATTTTCATGAGAATCCTGAAAAGTGAAAAAATCAAACTGATTATATGTTCTTGAGAAAATGATTGTTATTCATTTTTATTTCAATCAAATACACTTACCTTCGGAAATCCAAATAGCGTCCTTTTATTCGAATCCAAATTGGGACATTTACTCTCACAATTCACAATGCAACACACTTTAGACATGATTTCACTTTGTTTTAAACGGTTTGCAACAAACAAGAAGACTAGAGAACAAACAACGTAAAGATTCGAACTTATCCAGCACGTAGCGTAGTTCATGAATTGGCCGGCGACCATACTGCGAACAGCGCCGGACCACATTTTGACTCACCCCCACCACTGGAGTTCGGTCTCCTGGTCTCTAGTCTTCTTGGCCTCACCCTTGCATATGGCTCCAAAAAAGGAAGATTCTTGGAGACCCTGCGGAGACTACAGAGGAGTGAATGCTCGCACGGAACCGGACCGATACCCGGTCCCGCACATAGAAGATTTTACGCATTCGATGTACGGAAAAAAAATATATTCTACACTGGATCTAGATCTTAGGGTTTACAATCAAATTCTAGTACATCCAGAGGACATCCAGAAGACGGCAATTATTACGCCATTCGGGTTATTCGAGTTCTGCTACATGTCCTTTGGTTTGCGGAACGCATCACAAACTTTTCAAAGGTTTATGAACGAAATCTTACATGGTTCGGTCCTTACAAGGGGATGATGTGGCGGCCGAATCTTCATAGCGCCACGGGGCACCGCGCCGCGAAGCTACGCGCCTGGCGAGCCGCCGCTAGGCGGCTAACGCCCGTGTCAGTTTTGCGTAAATCAGATCACACTGGGGAACTATAAGAAGATCACTCGCTGAGAGGACTTCAGACCTTCTTTCGACTTGAGACGCTTTTACAACGGGCTATCAATCGAGATTACTGTCAGAAAACAGTTCTTACGGAACTATAGAGCGAGCTTCTTGAGAGCCTCTAAATCAGAGCAAGCTTCTTAAAAGTTATGAACAAAACAAGTTTGAGAAATATAACAGTTTATGTCGATACTAAAGGAAGTAATTTGCTGATATGTGTGTATAGACAGTACACATGTAGGCGGGAGAAGGACTGCCCCTCTTCCGAAGACAGGGGTGGGTAGGGGTGGACCTCGCTTCGCGTGGAAAGTTGAAAACCCGAATCGTACAATGATAGACCTTGTTTCGCCCTATAAGCAGGGGTGGAGTGGGGTAGGATAAACTTTGTTTTGCGTGAAAAGTACAATGCTGTCCAGAAAACCATCTATTATAAGTGAACCGAGGTCCCTCTTCACCCATCTCCCTACACGTGTGCTGCCACCCCGAAAGCAGAGCATACTATTTATTTGACTGTTTGTGAAATTTTGTAAACACTCTGAATTGGTACGTGTGAAGGACATTACTACTGTTAGCAACTGCTTCGTTTTTTATTCATAACTTTTAAATAAGCAATGAGCGACAATTAGTTATAAAGAAAGTTACTCAGGATCATGTCCTTGACAACATATGTCAAGGTTAAGGTCATCGAAGGTGGGTCTCTTATTTGGTATATTTACTTCAATATTAACTGTTAGTACTCAGACATTTTTCAAAAATCTGTTAAATGGTTTTATGACAGAACGCTGATAGCACAACTGCGAGCGTCGCACGTGTGGAAAATTGTAACTGTACAGAAATTTTATAGATATATGTAACAAAAAGAGATACAGAATGATATGATGACGAGGATGATGACGTTTCTTAAATAGATATTTCAATATTAAAACTTTGTATCGTAATATCTTCACGGCTGCGGGCAAATAGAGAAAAATTAAAAATATTTTTGTGATATAATTCAGACCCAAGCTATATCGATTACAATTAATAGTAACTCGTGCGGGCAAATAGAGAAAAATTAAAAATATTTTTGTGATATAATTCAGACCCAAGCTATATCAATTACAATTAACAGGAACTCGATCGATTTCTGAGTTAGAGTCCAATATTTTCAGTTACTCGCAACTGGCCGACTCGCGTATTACTTGACGCGAGACACTATTGTGTCTGTTAATGATGGGAACAAATGTATTTCTGTAATCACGGAAGTTTTTATCACGCACAGCTAGAATGACATTTATATAAGTCGCTGCAACTTTGTAAGTATTTACTGATATTTTGAAAATTTTTATTAATGTTTGTACTTCTCATTTTTATACATATATAATCTTTATACGTCTTAATTTTACTTTTAATTTTTTTAAATCAATTATTACAGAAAATCAAAATTATTTGACATATTATAATACTACGAAAAAACATCTTTTGATACTTTGTATAACTTTTGTGAAAGAAATATATATGCACATTACACAGGATTATTATTATAAAAAGAACCTCATAAAGAACAAAGTTTCAAAGAAGCTACAATATGTACGCATGTTTAAAATAGAACTAGATTTTAAAAAATTAACGGTAAATTGGATGAGAAGTACAAACATTAATAGATATTTTCAAAATACAATAAATATATCTAATACTTACAAAATTGCAGCGATTAATACACTATAAAATGATGTCATGTGCTGAACTAATGCTCGCAAAGTGACAGCATTTAATATTATTGCTTATCCAACCATATATTGCTTTGCGTGTTAACTTTATTTTGAACTTTTGTTATATTATTCATCTCTAATCTTCTATTTTATTGCGATTTAATTTCTCTTGCTGGCATTAAACTAAAGTAGCACAAAATAGAAACACGACAGAAGACTATAATATTCTACATTGTAGTAAGATACAAATTTTATTTATACACAGAATAATAAGTATAATAAATATTATAAGTGCAACATTACATAATTCAACTAGTAATGTCGAATTAAAAATATCCATAACTATATAATTTCGCCGCGCGAGTACTTTGTATTAGTCATATTTGATTTTCATATCTTGAAATATCATGACCTTATATACTATATGTGTAACTGTTATGTAAATGTCGTTCTAGCTGTGCACGATAAAAACTTCCATGATTATACATAGAATGTCCTCCAAATGTATTTATCATCGTGATTTATTACGTAAAGATACAAATAGAATGTTGCATGAAGAATGTGTGAACGGGCACGAATAGCGTGTGTACACCGAGATATTTGTAATTCTCGAAAATGGTTTTTTTTAACATATAACTTTATTATATTTTATTATATGATTGAATTTATAGTAAAATAACCTTTAACTTGAAAATAAAGAAATTTATTTTAAAAAATGTTAAATAATGAAAGTTAAAGAAAACAAAAAATGTTTTCTTATTATTTTGAAGTACTCTTAAAATTATTTAATTTTTATTTAAAAATTATTTTTTTATCTATTAGTTTTCTATCTAGTACACTAGGAAAAAAAATTAGTGCCTCCAACAAAACTGTTTAGTTGAGACGGTTTTTAACAGCAACCAAATATCTTGTTTTCCATAACAAAATATTTAGCTACTTCTGCTAAATGTATTTTTCTGATTTGTTCTGTGGACCAAATGATTTTGTTCTTAGACTTCACATACAAAAATTAAGCATTTTAGTTATTTACCCGTAAAAACTACTAATAATGAAATTTTCTTTTACTAAAATTGAAATAATGCCCAATAAGTACAATTTTATTTTTCTATGCATTAAAATTAGACTTTATATACTAACAAAATATTATAATACTTGCAATAAAACAATTTATATTACCAAACGCTTTCAACATAACAAAATTCACATAGTTAAAGATTTTTGGTTGTTATAAAAAAAACATTGTCATAAGAACAAAATATAAGCAACAAAGATATTTATTTACAGCAACTGACTAGTTTTGTTGGGCATATTTCAATTAAATTGTTTTGTCGTTACAACAAAATTTTGGTTCATACAATAAAACATTCTTTCTAGTGTAGTTTTCTATCTTATAGTTTTAACAATATTTGCTCTAAAAAAGAAAAAAACTGATTTTTTTTAAGGGAAGTTTTACCCCGTAAACGTGTAATTGGACACGTATAAAAAAATACCTATCTCTTATTTTGATCTAAAATACAACGTATTAAAAGTTTATCAATATCGGAAGGGGACACTTCCGTGTGTTTTCTTGTTAAGTTTCATTTAGGTGACAGATACACGTGCAAACAATAATGTTACAATAGTATGTTAAATCAAAGTATAACTACGAATTACTGTCTCACCAAAACTGAAAAATTCAACTTAATAATTCGCTTGTTGAGAAAAACGGAACTTTAAAATAATAATACCAAAAGTAAAGATTAGAACTTATTTAATTATTAAAAGTAGCGATTTTTTTAAAAGAAAAGTTTAGAATAATTATTAGAAAAGGTAGAACCAGAATAAAAATTGATATATGCAAAGGACGAGATCCACACATATTTAACCTAGTTAAAGGATTTAAAAGTAACTTTTACTACTACAGGAAGAGAGATACAGAAATTTCTTTTCTTTCTTTTCTTTTAAGATACAAAAGACAGTATAGATACATTAAGAAAACATGCATTTCCGGGATTTTTTGTGGAAAAAATTACAAACTTTATTTAATAATTTAAAGTTTTCTTTTTTTAAATAATACATTTTTTAGAAATAGTAAGAATTTTTTGATAAAAAAATAATGAAGAATATAAAAGACGTCAATTTTCTGTAAACACTTTTTTTTTAGAGACGTTTTGCAGCGACCACTGCTGAGTGGAGCTGAATTACCTAAAATAAAAAAGGGGAGACGAAAAAAGACATAAATAAGTGTTTACAAAAGATTTACATCTTTTTATTCTTTATTACTTTTTAATAAAAAAAAATTCTTACTATTTCTAAAAAATATATTTAAAAAAATAAAAATACATTTTATCAAAAGTTTACAATTTTTTCTGCAAAAAATACCAGAAATGCATGTTTTTTAACGCTTCCAGGTTGGTGTGTCACCTTAAGTGAAATTAATATTAGGCATTACTAACGGAATATCAAGCATCCGGAAACTGCATTTGGAAACTGAAAGGATGAAAAAGACACTAAAAAGATAGCAGTTGCGGCAGATAACTGATACAAAAACGAAAAGATTATATTTATTATTTGTCAAGCTGTCATTTACGTCATTTTATGATAATTAATGTCCAAAATATTATTGACAATATTAGGAAAAGTACAAAAAATGGAATATATTACTGACACTAATAATTATGTTATAATTACAGTTAATTTATTTAATATTTACTTTTGCTCTATTTCAATAGCGTATTGTCAGAAAAACAGTTGTCAATGACACTTATTCTTCAAATTTCGCCTACAATCCATTATCTTTGTAGCTACTTTCTGTTTATTCTACTAATAATAAAATTTTATTCAAAATTAATGGATGTAGCTTGAAAAAAATTAAATTTTTGGACTTTAGATTTTCTTTCCAGTTATAAGATTGGTTTTCATTTTAAATTAGTCTTTATAACAATAACACTAGTTTTAAAATTTTTATTTGGTTTCTGCTTAATTATTATTAAACACATTTTTAAGAATATAGGCCCACATAACGTACATTTGAAGGAAAGAAATATTCACTACATTTTATTTATTTTTAGTACAAAATAAGTACAAAATAAATAATATTAATTAAGCGCAAAGTCGATAAAAATTTGTTAAACGGTTGCTGAGTTATAACGATCTTAAGGATGTATTGGAGGTATTTCAAATATATTTAGAAATGGCTGAAATTTTGATATATGTTTCTTTTAAATTAAATTAAAAATACTCTGTAAGTGATTTACTAAACAATTTAAGAGTTATTTAAGTTTAAAGTAGATAAAATTAACATTATCCCTTATGAAGGGATATTTTTTTATATGTAAAACATACATTGATATTGTATCTTAAGTTTTCAAAACTGTTTGCTAAAATTTTTTTATTTTTTAATTGTTTAAACAATATTAATTATTTAAATGACAAAAAACCACACTCAAACTGTTAACAGTAATCCTTTCTAACATATAAAAAATTTTGAGATGTTTGACATTCATGCAAAGTGTTACGTACGGAAATGAAATTTTATCTTAAAATTTTACACAACACACATTGAAATTTTTGAACGCTTTAGACAATGCATGCTAGCTCGGAATTCCGAGCGAACATTCAAGTCAATACAAATGTTTGTTTTATCCTATGGTTATCAGACGGCCGTTGGTAGGCTGGGGGCCAGATGGGGCCCAAAACTACGTTTCTAGAAACTTCTAAAAAACCTCTCCCCTTAAAACGCGTAGGAAGTGGTGAGAATCTCGCGCGGGGGGTTCTGGCCATTTTCGGGTATAAAAAGGGCGGAAAACGCCGCGGAGCGACACATCGTTTTTGGTTTCGGTTTCGTTAGTCACATAGTTTTAAAGCCTTTGGCTTTAGTACTTCTTAGTTTTAGACTTCGGCTCTGTTACTTCATTCTCGACTTAAATCATTTTTCTAACTCTTATTCAATTCAGACAGTCACTTTCCGACATTCGACTGTACATTCAAGTTCGAGCAGTCGCGCTCGGTTCTGGGACTTAATCCCTGTACAGCGCTTCATGCACAACGCACGCTCATCAGTTGTATTAAGATCTAAAGAATAAAGGTAAGATAAGTTTGAAAAAAGGGAATAAGCTCGAAATCTGGAATCTCATCTTGTATTAAAATTCTTAATCAATCACTCCTGAGATTTGACTCGCAGTTTTCGCTGACAAAGAGCGTGGCGATTTGTCCTGGGCGCTGACGAAGAGTATGGCAAACTGGTTACTTTCGCTACCGAAAGGCGTGGCGATTACGAGGTTGATTCTTAGAAATTGCAACAATCGTTATTAATTCCCGAAAGTGAATTTGGTCTTTACGCTGACGAAGAGTGTGACGGATTGGCTTTGAACGCTGACATGACAAAGAGTGTGGCGAGCTTTAAAATTCATTTTCGAGAAGTCAGACTGAATGACGAAAAAGGGAGGTAGACGAGTACAAATCAAACGAATTAGGTTCCAGATCAAAAACAAACTGTTACTTCTAATCAAGATCCTCTCCCCCTCTTCCAGGGATTACAACAACTAGAAAACGCACCTCCATTTAAACCTATTCCTGTCGATTTCGACATTGATTATCCTAATTACAGCCAGATAGATAAAAGTGATCCTTGTTACGAAACTTATAGACTCCGATATCTTTTCGGTTCCAAGCAATAATAATAAAAATAATAACTTTCACAAGATTTGTCCAAATTAATCCCTGGTAAATTGCTTAAATGCATTGACCAAAAAACGAACGAACAACAGACAGAACGTGACAAAGTCTTTATTTTAGTAATTTTTTATTAATTTTTTAATTAATTTTTTATTTAATTTTTTATTTTTAGCAAGGATTGTACGGTCAATATATCCTTAAACATGTGTACGCATCATTAAATAAAAACCAACTCACAAAAATAGATATGAAATTAATTTATTCCATTATTCATTCAATATTGAATAATCAAGATATTCGTTTATTTGGTAATTTAAATAATGTTATTCATTTTACAATAACAAGATTTTTTTTCTAGATTAGCATTAGAGTAGGTAATTCCGGTATTTACGCCGCGCAAGGATTTACGCCGCAAAAGTCAGAAAAAATAGAAGGAATAAAGATATTTGCTTGCAATCACTCTGTTATGTGCCTTTATGCCATATTAGAATTGTGTTGTAATTTCAGTTCTTTACTGTTGATATTAATGAAACGACCGTCGTGAATTGAATTGATTTCTCAATGTAGTAAGTAGCGCGATCGTATATTACAACCTATGTAAAATGGTTACTGTAGGGAATGTAAAGGACAAGGAAAATAATATTCGATGTTGACTGGCAAAAAAGATTTATTCGTATATCTCACGAATCGCGACGTGAAAATACGCTACTCAGCCTGAAATAATTAATTGAAATATTATCGCAATGTTTTTGCGGAAATACTATATTCTTTATGCAATATTTTTTTTGTCACTTTTACAATAATTACCGCACTCAGAGAACAAATTTGTATCAGCAACTAGAAATTTGTGAACAAAGCAACTAGAAATTTGTGGATAAATAGCGCCTCAACTATGTATAATATAGTTGTAATAACAACAATAAATAAGTTATATAAACTACAAAAAAATTGTAGCATTAACGAAAAATATATTGTGTATGCAAAAAGTATGTTGTAGTAACATGAATAATATTATTGTAGTAATATCAACATAATTTTTGTAGTAAAGGGAACATAATTTTTAGAGTTGTCTAAAAAATAATTTCCTATTTGTTAAACTAAAAGATGACTGGCGATCCTTAGAAGGATCGCTGGAAAAACTCTGCTGAGCGGCCCTAGTTATAGGAATCGATGTTGAATTTTAACATCGCGAAAAGATACTGGCGATGCGCCGCGTAGCGGGCGCGAGCCGAACTCTCGAGCTCGCGCTGCCGCCTGCGCCGCGTTGGTTTCTGGAAGTATGTTTCACTTAAAAAAAATATTTGTCTAAACTAGAAAAATGTTATTGTCATATCTTATTTTATGGAGTCTATATAACTATAATAATTATAGTTGAGGCGCTATTTCACTACCAATTAATAGTTGACAAATATTGTTTCTGTGACTATATTTTTATAGTATTCAGTACTATTTAGTTCCTATTACTTTGGAAAACTAGTTACAAGTATTTAAATTGTAGTAGTTGCCAAACGAAGTAGTTGTGGCAACTATTCGTTTAGCAACTACTATTGGCAATTCTCTCAGTGCGTGTACTAACTAGCCCTGGTCTCCCCTTCATCTTTATCTATATGTAACATCTTTATCTTATGTACATCTTTAGTTATACATATCTTTAGTGAAGGCACTTTAATATTTATTATTTTCTTGATTATGTTATTAGTAATTTTAAAATTAACCGCATAGTTTAAAAATAAAAATATCTTTTGTTATTATTATCTCCTTTTTTTCAATTGTAGAGTTTGCTCCACAATTAGTACATAATTTTTCACCGTTGATTTAATGTAAAATTATATTCTATTAATTTTTTGTAAAGTATATGACTTTTTGAAATTTTAAGACAATTTAAATAATAGAATATAATTTGGTTGAGTATCTATATTCGTATAACTACTACATCATATAGTTGTACATAATTCGTGCTTGATTGTGCTTTTTACACTATCTATATGTTATTAATAAAATCTATAATAAATTGACTAGCTTAATTGGTCTTGCTTAATATTTTGAAGATATTGATCACTTATCAGTCTACGTATTGGAGATATATCTAGAACTTTATTATTTGAAATATAGCAGTCAATTGTCTCATAACATTGTTACGTTCAAAGCGGATAATATTATTTTATAATATCCCATGTAGGGTTTGCCGAGGTTGACAACGTGGCCATTGTTTGATGCGTTATTGCACATCCAAAGTTAGGCGCCTAAATTTGGCCAATATTCGGCCAAAAATCTTGTCGCCAATATTGGTAATTTTAATCAAGGCTGATATTGGGTCAACATAGACGAACGTACTTTAGTATACATAAATAAAACCAGTGTTTGGCCCAAGATTGGTTCATCGAAGAACTAAAAATTTTGGGCTTATATCGGTTACCAATCTCACGCGATACTTACACTCCAAGGTTCGGCCACCTTTTGGGTACTAATGTTCGAGATTGGCACGATATTTGGCCAAGTTGACAACATGAGATTTTTCTAAGAATAGAAAAATAAATAATACACTGAATCGAAGCATCAATAGTATGATACATTATCGTCGTTTTGTAATTCTCATATACTCCACAAATCAATAAGATCATTATTATTATAAATTTGACATTTTACGATATTTTATGATGCTGCCCAAGTCATGTACTTTTTTAGCGTTATTAACATTTTACATTTTACTAATCTGTACTGCTTTCGCAATCTGTGGTATTCAATTATTGCTAATTCATTTGCTGTTACAGATAAAGGATCATAATTTATAAGATAACCCATTTGAGCGCAGTTACTCGTGAAAGAGCAACATATATTTGTTCACAACTAAATATAGAACTTCCAGCTTCCATAACAGTATGTTTTAAACTCGACTTTTATATATAGATTACACCATAACTTAAGGGGACTAGGAAGGGTTGAAAATGCAGAAATTGGCTCGTGTTTAATTGTTTATAACAAGGCCGCGAATGAACATAAAACTTTTTTATTGTTAAGGGTATTAATTATAACATTATGAAATGAGAATATTCATTAAAAGTTATTACCAGATCAATAATATCGGCGTTCCAATATAATAAAGAAAACTGTCGAATCCACGGTTTTACCACGATTCCAGTCGAACGGATAAAGGTGGTAACAAATTTCAGGAATATTTTTTCTCCTTAGACTCCCCTCTATTGATTATACCTAAAAAATTAAAAATAAAAATAAAATTAACAAAATGGCGTCCAGAAAACGAAAAATTTTGAAAAATTTGAGTTATTTGTGGACGCCATTTGTTAATTTTATTTTTATTTTTAATTTTTTAGGTATAATCAATAGAGGGAAGCCTAAGGAGAAGAAATATTCCTGAAATTTGTTAAAACCTTTATCCGTTCGACTGAAATCGTGGTAAAACCGTGAATTCGACAGTTTTCTTTATTATATTGGAACGCCGATATTATTGATCTGGGAATAATTTTTAATGAATTTTCTCATTTCATAATGTTATAATTAATACCCTTAACAATAAAAAAGTTTTATGTTCATTTGCGGCCTTGTTATAAACAATTAAACACGAGCCAATTTCTGCATTTTCAACCCTTCCTAGTCCCCTTAAGGGGGAAAATCAGTGTAAACTTTTTGAAAAAATCGAAAAAATTTTTTGCATTTTTTAAATGTTTTGGGTCTTAAAAATGTGCCCGTGAAGTATTTTAGTGAAATTCAGAAGAACAAAGAAGCTACGGGCTACAGACGCATTGAGGTATATAAGTCGCTCAACGCTCGAAAACCGCTCGCAGCTGTTCGGAGTATCTTTATATACAACATTTATTTATTTATTTATTTATCTAATTATTATGTTTTTCTGTTAAAAAGATGCTTGAGTGGTTTCACTCAAAATAATAACGAGAGTTTTAATGCTCTTGTTTGAAATATGCTCCGAAAAATACTTCAGGCGAAGCTAAAATCGCTGAATGGGGTCTTATTTAGTTATAATCCAGTTTAACGAAGGGTACACTGGATTATTGGAAGTATTGGAAGTTCTAAAGATAAAATTTGGACAACAAGTAACCGAATACCGCGACAAGCAGAATGCGCTCCGTATTATATTTCCGCTACTGAGCGAAAAGCAAAAGCAACGACGCGTGACACTAGATTTCAACAGAGACATACTTTAAATGAACAGGAGGATACTGAACATAGTTTGGGAGACTTATTTTATAGTCCTGGAGTAGATGCGCTATGGTAAGTTAAAAAATTTCAACGTTATAACATAAATAATTAATTATATTAAAACTTAATGCGTTTTTCTCAAAACAAGATTTTTTAAACTGGGTACATTCATAATTTAATGAATTTTCAACAAATGTATTTAAAATTGTATGTGGAGGCTTATAATTAAATTATCTTCAGTTGCACGTACGGAATTTTTGATTAAATAATTTGTTTTTTTTTTATAACGTTAAAAAACAGGTCAATTTTTCACCGAGTTTTGTTTTTTTCAAGAGTTTGCCATTTTGTAACTAATTATAATTTTTTTTAAATCTGTACGTGCAACTAAAACTATTGTCTCATATTTTTAGAAAATACTTGTCTTTTTTGTTTCAGAACCTCTGTTGGTCCGCTACGCATGCGCCCGTTTGACATAATTTTTTTTAGCCCACATAGCATGCTATCAAAAAGACATCCAGAAGATATCCCGAAGATATATATGGGGCATTCCACGCCAATTCGCAAGGGGTCAAACTTCAACCTTTTTATTTTTGATGGCTGCTCGTTTTTTAACAGGTCTTTACGAGTACTATACCCCTGTAAGATCGTTTCTATAATAAATGTAGCGTTTCCGAAATAGAGCCTGCGCAAAATGAGGACTACAAAATTTTCAATGAATTTTTTCGCTTATTAGACAACGTCTAAGAAAAAAAATTATTGAACATAAAATACGCTATTTAGATCATAGTTTAAAAAAAATTACTCCAAATTTTTATAATAATGATTTTAAACTAATAAAGTAAAAAAACACACAAAAATTTGAATATCTCAAAAACCCCACTTTCTATTTTTTTGAAATTTATAGGGAATATTCTAGGAAGTATTGGAAAAATTTTGAGCCTGGTCCGAAGTTGCGCAGAATTTTTGGGAATTTTTTATAAATTTTTTTGTGAGGCAGTAGTAATATTTGACTCACAAAAGTGTAGTTAAAAACGCGTTTCAGACAATTCTGAATCGATTTAGATGTACTTTTTTTTAGTGACGTTACTATGATGAAGATCTCGGCATAGCACACGACAATTGCGATCAACAGTGTGGAAAAGGCGAAAAAAATAGATTTATGAGGAAATTTAATTCAATAAGTACATTTATTTAAGAACATATTATTTATTATTTTGTGCTTAGTATAATTATTCGAAAATGAGTAATCTTTAACAATTAATTTATAATTTTTACTTGGTATGACGCAATGGACACGTTGAGTCTGAGGTATTCTTTTTGTTTGATCGTTCTGTCAAAAATTCAGCAGCAATTTCATAATTTTTTTTGTTCCAATGAGGAATGCAAAATTTTTGCCCCGTCCCAATACGTCAAGTATTGGGACAAAAAAAAATTATGAAATCGCCGCCGAATTTTTGACAGGTCGGTACGATCAAACGAAAAGAATTCTTTTCGTTCTTTTCGTTTGATCGTACCGACCTGTCAAAAATTCGGCGGCGATTTCATAATTTTTTTTGTCCCAATACTTGACGTATTGGGACGGGGCAAAAATTTTGCAGTCCTCATTGGAACAAAAAAAATTATGAAATTGCTGCCGAATTTTTGACAGAACGATCAAACGAAAAGAATACCTCAGACTCAACGTGTCCACTGCGTCATACCAAGTAAAAATTATAAATTAATTGTTAAAGATTACTCATTTTCGAATAATTATACTAAGCACAAAATAATAAATAATATGTTCTTAAATAAATGTACTTATTGAATTAAATTTCCTCATAAATCTATTTTTTTCGCCTTTTCCACACTGTTGATCGCAATTGTCGTGTGCTATGCCGAGATCTTCATCATAGTAACGTCAATCACTAAAAAAAAGTACATCTAAATCGATTCAGAATTGTCTGAAACGCGTTTTTAACTACACTTTTGTGAGTCAAATATTACTACTGCCTCACAAAAAAATTTATAAAAAATTCCCAAAAATTCTGCGCAACTTCGGACCAGGCTTAAAATTTTTCTAATACTCCCTAGAATATTCCCTATAAATTTCAAAAAAATAGAAAATGGGGTTTTTGAGATATTCAAATTTTTGTGTTTTTTTACTTTATTAGTTTAAAATCATTATTATAAAAATTTGGAGTAATTTTTTTTTTAACTATGATCTAAATAGCGTATTTTATGTTCAATGATTTTTTTTCTTAGACGTTGTCTAATAGGCGAAAAATTTATTGAAAATTTTGCAGTCCTCATTTTGCGCAGGTTCTATTTCGGAAACGCTATATTTATTATAGAAACGATCTTACAGGGGTATAGTACTCGTAAAGACCTGTTAAAAAACGAGCAGCCATCAAAAATAAAAAGGTCGAAGTTTGACCCCTTGCGAATTGGCGTGGAATTCCCCATATATAGGAGATAGGATATCTTCGGGATATCTTCTGGACGTCTTTTTGATATGCATGCTATGTGGGAGGCGACTCACACTAGTGATTATTGTAGCTATAAATATTATCTAATATTTTTTCATGGAAATTTCACAAAAAGTTCAAATTATGTACTTTGTGATGTTAATAAAGTAATTTAGAAAAAAAATTATTTGCCAGAAAAAATTTTTAAAAATAATCTTTTCTAAAGCTGTTACACTGATTTTCCCTCTTAACGACTATATCGAAAATTGTTTTTCTCACAACAAATGCTCTATCCATTACTTATAACTTAACACTTTATCGTATGTTCAATTCCCGATGACAGTATTTTTAAAATTTGTAAATAATTAATTCGTTAATATTAAAAAATGCATAGCATTTTGTGCAGTTACTATTGTATATATTTCTACAATATACCTTATAGTAGACATTTATATAATGCTGATGCAAACTTTTGACTGCAATCAATAGGGGTACTCAAATAAGTTAGAGTTTAACAGTTTGACAGGTTATGTCGGGTTAAAATCAGGTAAAAAGTTAATTTTTAACTTTTAACCCAAAGATTAATGTGATAGGTTAATGAGTGACTTATGTATTTTGCATAACCTTAAAGAGTAACGCGCCCAAAGTTTAAAATTAACTTTTTACTCGACTTTAACCCGATATAACCTGTCAAATCGTTGAACTCTAACTTATTTGAGTACCCCTAATCTGTTTAAGCTTGATAAAGTTAATCCTTAGATCTCGAAATCTTGCTGCTAACTTATATGTATAATATGTTGTTGCAAATATCTTGTCACTATAAAACACGGAATATTTTTCTTAAAGGAATAAATAATGCTAATGCAAGCTGTCGATTTGCAATCAGTCCGTTGATACAATTAATCTTGAGATCTTGAGATCTTGCTTTATCAAAAGTATTAAAAAAATTAATTTTAGTTTGTACTAAACATTAGAATTTCTACTCGGCGTTATATGATTGTAACTTATTAACTTGATAGTAAAAATACGCATATTCAATGTTATAACATAGAAGATGGAATAGAGAGAAAAAAGAAAGAGGGAGAGAGAAAGGAAAGGAGAGGGATTATAATGTATTATGTGCAAATATAAATGTTAATTTATTTTAATTAATTCTTTCTTATTTTATAAGCAAAAATCTCTCAACAAGCTAATTAAAATGAAAGACGGTCAATTTCTGAGCAATAATAAAAATATAAAAAAATAAAAAATAAATAGAAATTTTTGTTTAGTAACAATAAGCTGTTAAACTACTTTCTCAATTTTATTCTTAAAATATTCATTAACATTACAACATCATTAACTGTCATCCGCATTGTGAACGTATTAAAAAAACAATGTATTGTACATGCTTATTACATACACTTACACATTCAAATATGCGATTCAACAGCAGTGAGACCGCTGAAAGATGTACAGGAAAATGTACACGTATACTTAAGTTCATATGTGTCACATACATCCAAATATGTATGTACGAACGTGAGAGTTGCGAACAGGTCTTGAGGTTGCGAGGAACAAGACTTGAGGGACAAACTCGCTTTGTGTGTGTGCGTGTATTGGGATTGGCGGTCGTGACGTCACCAAGGCAAGATGGCCGGAGAGAGTAGAGGTCACTTGTCACAATACGACGTTTGTGCGTATTTATAAGATTGAAGTTAAAATAAGACTGCCCATATGCAATTTTACCAATTCGACGCCTTCATGCCGCAATTTTGTTGAAGGTGAAAGAGTATTAAATGCAAATCATGTTATATTTTGCGGTAAAACAAGTGTTGATGTTGATTGTATTTGTTTCATTGCATTTTTCTTGCAAACTTCAAATTTAAAAGTAATCCTCACGAGATTACTGGATCAATTTCTTCGTTGGGAAAATTTTAGATATAAAATGTTCCTGCAAAGCCGGATTAAGTAAGAAATGCAAACATAGTGTGGCTGTTTTCCTACACCTGAATAGGTTAGTTTATTATTACTGCTTTCTTCTCGATAGCCTTATTAATTAATTTATGATATAAATTATGCTTCTTTATTGTAAATTTAAAAAAATATTAAATTAATTTTAAGTTATATGTAAACGAAGACTTAATTCCGGGTTATTGCAAGCTTTGCTATTGCAACCGAAAACAGAGCAAAATATTTTGCTTTTAGAATTTTTTGTTGGAAATTTCACTCCGACCTCCATAACTATTTGTAATTACATTATAAAACTGTCATATGGGAAAATTAAATCAAATAACTGTCAATTCGATTTATTTATGTGACAGCCGGCGACCTACTCTTTTGGGTTCTGATTTTTGCCACCAGATAGCGTATCACAGTTTAGCCATTCCCAATACGTCGTATATGTCTGACGGAATCTCATTTCACGAAAAAAGTGACTATTTTACTGTTGGATTTCGAGATTTCAAAATTGATCGCACCGATTTTAATCAGACTGGTCGCAATTTACATGCGCGATAATTATTATAAGTAAAACGTTACATATATTTATCATGCCTATAGCTTCTGAGATATTTTAATTAAAAGGTTGATTGACGTGAAAACTT
Organism: Temnothorax unifasciatus; assembly: GCA_030770225.1. Classification (NCBI taxonomy): domain Eukaryota; kingdom Metazoa; phylum Arthropoda; class Insecta; order Hymenoptera; family Formicidae; genus Temnothorax; species Temnothorax unifasciatus. The sequence continues at coordinate 2,440 of JASTWK010000893.1, read as the reverse complement.
TTAAGTTTAGTGGTACCACGTCGTGATGGTACGAACATAGCTGTAGTGGACATAGTATTATTTTTTATATACTACTTGGCGTCGCGGTATTACCGTATCGCTTGGTCATGAACGGAAACATAACAAAAAAAAAATGAACTCGTGGTCGCTACGCGCGTTAGAAGTGAAACTTTTGAAGGAAAGGGCTTTGCCATAACTTTTCTGAATTAATACAAATATATCAAGAGACACGGTAGTGTCTCGCGCCAAGTACACGCGGAGCGAGACCAACCGTGACTCTTTTACGCGACGCGACGATTTGCAAGTACTCGAGATGTTGAGATCTCGATAACGAGTGAACGGATCAAGTTCTAAATAGGCTTGATCGATAGCTTGGGGTCGATTTGGGGGGGGTCCGTTCTTTTCATTTTTCCGCTACGTGCCCTACGAGCGGAGATATTGCGACGCAAAAGTCGAAATGTGAAATTTTATATTAAGATACTTCTACGTCGACCGCTCTCATCTATATATAATATATATCACGTGATCAGAGAAAACGTCACTTTCACTTTTTCGCCACTGGCGGTGGCGGTGCTAGTATCGCCAGTTTCGATATTGTGCGCGCATTATTATCGATCTAGTAGGTAAATTATAATATAGGTCGATAGACTTATCGGTCAGGAGGAAGATTTTTATATTTAAGTAAATTAGGTACCGTGTCTCTTCATCAAATAATCTTGATAATAAATAATATTATTATAACATTATTATATATATTATTATTATTATCAACCCAGCGAATAAATCCATCGAGTCGATATACAGGTTACCGACGACGAGGTCCAGATAGTGCGCTCCGTAGTTTTCGGTGTCTAGGTGTATTAATACTTTGAATTCGATGTCTACGTGTCTCAGGTTGTCGACGACGAGGTCCAGATAGTGCGCTCCGTAGTTTTCGGTGTCTAGGTGTATTAATACTTTGAATTCGATGTCTACGTGTCCCAGGTTGCCGATGACGACGTCCAGATAATGCGCTCCGTAGTTTTCGGTATCTAGGTGTATTAATACCTTGAATTCGATGTCTACGTGTCCCAGATTGCCGACAACGAGGTCCAGATAGTGCGCTTCGTAGTTTTCGGTGTCTAGGTGTATTAATACTTTGAATTCGATGTCTGCGTATCCCAGGTTGCCGATGACGACGTCCAGATAATGCGCTTCGTAGTTTTCGGTGTCTAGGTGTATTAATACCTTGAATTCAATGTCTACGTGTCCCAGGTTGCCGACAACGAGGTCCAGATAGTGCGCTCCGTAGTTTTCGACGTCTAGGTGTATTAATACTTTGAATTTGATGTCTGCGTATCCCAGGTTGCCGATGACGACGTCCAGATAATGCGCTTCGTAGTTTTCGGTGTCTAGGTGTATTAATACCTTGAATTCGATGTCTACGTGTCCCAGGTTGCCGATGACGACGTCCAGATAGTGCGCTCCGTAGTTTTCGGTGTCTAGGTGTATTAATACCTTGAATTCGATGTCTACGTGTCCCAGGTTGCCGATGATGACGTCCAGATAATGCGCTCCGTAGTTTTCGGTGTCTAGGTGTATTAATACTTTGAATTCGATGTCTACGTGTCCCAGGTTGCCGACGACAAAAAACTATAGCGCGAACTTGACGCGGGACACTACCGTGTTATAGGTTATGTATGTGACTGTGACAGCTGGTGACAGCGCGCTAAAACGCACTGTCTGCACTGCGCACAGTACACACACACGTATACATCGAAACTGGCGATACTAGCAGCACTGCCAGTGTCGAAAAAGTGAAAAGGACACGATTCCAGCCAATGAAATGATAGCATGGCATGAGTGATGAGTAGACGACGTATCTTGATAAAAAAATTTCACATTTGGACTTTGCGTCGCAATATCTCCGCTCGTAGGGCACGTAGCGGAATATTATAAGAGCAAAATTTCCGAGAGAAGCAACGTGTTGGAGAGAAGCCACGTGTTGAAGATTACGGTTCATTAAAAAGCTACAAATACTATTGATTTCTTATATTAGAAGATAAGTTATATTAGAAGATAAGTTATAAAGTTAAATCGTTGTATTAACAAAGATTTGTGCGTAAAAATCCAGTTTATGTAAAGAAACATAGATATCAAGGATGATACTACGTCTTAAATTTAAACAAAATTAAGAAAACAAAGGTAAGAAAAAGAGGTAAGTTTTATCTGTACAAAATTACCTTTTTTAAAAAAAAGGTAAAAAAAGGCGCCAAGTACATGCATAGTAGTGTGTATGTATTATGTTGTTACCTCGAAAAAAACAAAGTGGTAGTATTATACCTCCAAATAGCTTTACCCTGTACATACTGTTTATAAAATGCGTAATACTACAAAAAGGCGTGATATCCGTACAAAATTACCTTTCTTAAAAAAAAGGTAAAAAAAGGCGCCAAGTACA
>JASTWK010000892.1:0-67521 GCA_030770225.1 Temnothorax unifasciatus | reverse complement strand
GCTGCGTGCAAATATGCGCGCTGCTCTTCAATTACGCGATAAAAGATTGTACGTAATTCATTATCACGATACGACTCTAATTATTGTCGTCAACTCGATTGCACCTCGTTAATTGCGTGGAACTGAATAAAGCACCTGCTGCTTGTTCTTTCGAATTACACCTTTCGACGCATGTTGTGGTATACATATTTAAAAGCATCAATAATAAATAATAAATAGATGACAATAAACAGTATAAATCTGGATATTAAACATTATAAGAACCTATAATTTATTTGAACATATAGTATCATTAGAAAAATATTGGAAAAATATTTCTAAAATATTAGAAATATAACAACATTCTAAAAATATTTTATGATTATATAAAATAACATTGCGAGATATTTTTAAAAATATTTCTGAAATAAGTAAAAAAATATTCCACTAATATCTTGAAAATATTATCTAGACATTTTCCCGAAAAAATTAAAATGAAAATGTTTTTTTTAGAATATTTTTATTTTAATTTTTTAATTTTTTTATATTTTCTCTAAATCTGAAACAGTGAATAGTCACTGATTAGCAGTGACTGTTCACTGAATGCATCAGTCTAAATATGCCACTGACAATCAGTGAAATTCAACTGAAAAATTAATGAAACTTGGAATGCTGAATAAATCAGTAAAAGTATACTGATTTACTCAGTGAAAAATTCACTTTTTGATTAATGAACGTACTACGCGAAAAAAATTAGCTACTATAACAAATCTAGTCATAAATATGGACAGCTAACATTTTTTACAGCAAGAGCTCTAATTTTGCTGAACCTTTTGCTACTTATTGTTAATAATAATTGCAAAAAGATTTTGCTACTGTTGCTAAATTAATAGCTCTCACTGTAAACAATCTAGCTATCCATATTTACGACAAAATTTGTAGCTAATTTTTTTCTATGTGCATTTCATATATGCTAATACTAAAATATATGATATAATTAGTGAATTACTGGTAGTGGATTAAAATTACAAAGCAAATTAAAAGCTGGTTAAAAATATTATATTTAATCTTAATATATTATATTTAAGAATATCTTAATGTATTATATTTTTTTAATATATATTAAAGAATATCTTAAAAGAATATCTTAATGAATAATAGATTAAAGAAAATTTTAATAAATATTATTCTCTTCTCTGCTACTTAGCTCTCCAACTTCCGTGTTATAAATGTTAATATGTAAAGAAAGAAACAATACTTGACGGTTGGACATTAATTTAATAAAAAAAGCTTTCAATGAAATTATAAAAATTTTAAAGAGAAGGTGAATATGAAACGTGGAGTACTTGATACAATTTGAATAACAGATCAAATGCTGCGATAGAAGTTGCTCGATGCGGAAGATTAAGGAACCATCCGTCACCCTGGACGAAGAAAGTGGCCCTTTGTTGACCTCGGATGTACATAATAAATGGTTGCATGTTGCCATTCGCCTCAGTCCTTAAGTTTTTTTCAATATGAGAAAGATTTGTTCCTTCCTGTAGAACAAAGATGTACAGCGATAATTTGCAATGTATTCCTTTTATTTTATAAATACGTGGCGACATCTAAAAGCTTAAAAACATACTGCAGAATTTTTATAAAATGAGGATTTGGTAGCTCAGTATTCGGAATGTTCTCATTTTCTTTTTTTCTTTTTTTTTGCAACTGTAATAAAAAGGATGTGTAAAATTACCTTTAAAAAAAATATTAATAACCTAAATAAAATAAAAGAACCTACTCACTTTTTTCTTGCTATTTTCTTTGCCTTTTCCTCCATTATTTTTTCGTAAAGAGTTTGATGGAGGCAAAAGGAGTCAGAACGATCAGAGCTCGTAAATCGTCTGACAAAAAAAAACATCAGGCATATTGTGAAAATTTTCACTTTTTAGTCAGAACTACTCCGGTCAATAAGTAGATTTATCAGTAAATAAAAACAATTTATTAGTCTGAAACACTCACCATCATTAACCGGAAAATCATTAGTTCTCTTCATGATATCTGGTCTATATTGTGTGGCGTAAGCAAGAATTTTTTTAGTATAAAAGGTAGAGCGAAGAAGTTGTCTTCACAACCCGAATAAATACCAATAAAGTCTTGTTCTATCTGAAAAATAAAGAAATCATATCCGCACTAGTAATCGTCTGACAAAAAGAAAGAAACACAGGCATTTTGTGTAGTAACAGTAATCCCAAATTAAAAGAGCTGAATTCAAACTCATCATTTCACCACGATCAGAGCGGTAGTAATTCAACAACTTCAGGGTCTTCAGTAGCATTTCTTGCTTGAAAATAATTGACAACTTTTGTTTTCAAGGAACTAGCTAAACTCAAGACCACTTACTCTAATTCATCTAAAACGTTATTCAAATAGTGATACTCATAGTTCCCTTGGATTGAAGTCTTGCAATTAATCTGACAATCGAAGCATATAAATCAAAGTTTAGATTTTTGTCAGCCTCTTCAAAATTTCTCACGTTGACCACTTCTTCCACTGCAGCGTCATGTGCATGAAATTCATCGTTATCGTCAAGAATTGATTCGTCGTCAGGAATTGATTCGTCGTCAGGAATTGATTCGTCGTCAGGAATTAATTCATCATCAGGAATTAATTTGTCGTCAGGAATTAATTCAGGCTCTAAATTATCATCACGTAAGTGCCTTCTCAATGTATAGAAATACATAAACGTTCGACGACATCCATCTTGGCCACATTCAAAACCATTTTTCCCCATTCCCCGATGAATTGTAAGTCCATGAGAAAATTGTAAATGCCGCACTAAACCATTCAATCCATTGGGGACATTTTGGTGACATACATAACAATTCAGACGATCCATATCACTTTTCGCAAAACGCTGCAACAACTTCAGATCGATATCGATATTTGAATCCAAAACTGTTACGACTCGTCTGAAAAGTTAGAATTTACAAATAACCACTGAGAGATCGCATATTCCATGTTACGAGATATTGGCTGCGGTTCACTTGAAAAACGCTACAAATGCTTAGTAGCATTCATCTTCTCCTTGTTTTTAATGAAGAAAGAAGGAGAAGAAGAACGCTTTAAAGCATCTGAAGCGTCAAGTGGACCGCAGCTATTATTTACGATCTTTCAGTGATCATCTCTGAGCCTCAACTGTACAGACAAATTCTACGAGTTTCAACAGTCATCAGTGTTTGTTAATCAATATGATATTAAAAATCAGAAATATAGTTACAACTATAACAAGAATTACAAAATCCCTCTGCATGAAAAAAAATGTTGGCTCACTCATTCAAAATGCTCACTCAAAAAAGCATTAGCAACTAATTTGTCTTGTGTAAGATTCAATATTTTCTCTGCTACCTTGTCTGGCGACCATTTCGTAATTTCACCCATGTCCACAAAATTTTAATAATTGAAGATTATCTGAAACAAATTGAAATGTATATCCAGCTAGACAACTTACACATATTAAGTACATATGTAATAATAGCATATAAAATAATAAAAATCAGATATAATTTCGCCAAAATGCGTTCTCTAAAAATATATGTTATTATGCAGTACAAAGTGCTGTAAAAATTGCTGTTTCAAAATTCTAGTAGATTTTATAAGTTATAAAATGCCAAAAATATGTTATTAAAATAACCGTATATTACTGCATTTTTTGCGAAATATAATACTATAAGTACATCATAAAAAACTGTATCCAAACATGTATTTACACTAAATACATAATTTATTCATGTATTTACATTAAATCATATCTAAAAAAGTATATGTAAATTATGTGTATGTGTACGCCGGCAACTAACCTAACCTTGTCTTGGTATATAAATTCAATGCATATGGTGTGGAAACCCGAACGGCACAAGTTATAGATTTTGAGACTGGCTATCGCAAACGTAGAGAATTATAGGAATTTTCTTAGTAAATTATGTATATTTTCATGCATTTATACGTTCTGAATACATTCGCGATATCATGTGCTGTTAGGGAATTGGCGTGCGAATATCGGTTTTGTATTTAATAATGCAAAAACTTTTTACTTACCACCAATGTATACTTATCAATAACGAAGATGAATAATGGATATATCACTTCTCTTCACTGATATTATATTATCATATATAAGACGCACGCACGAGCATGTTCTCTTGGAAGCCACTATAATAGGCGATTTTTGGCGTGACTCTGGTATAAGCAACGAAAGGATACCAAACTGTACCAGAACCAATAGCAGCCACGGATAGCAACTTTGGTATATGTACCAAATAATCGCCTAATAATAAGTGAATGACGATATAACCGCTGACCAATCTGTGAGCTTTGCCGTTCTCACTGATTGCGCAGCACGTTCGGTCCTGTTTCACTGTTTTATTAGCGATGCAAGACGTCACTGATGGAATCAGTGACTTTTCCACTGATTCAGATTTAGAGAGTTAATATTATTATTGCTGTCCCTTTTTCATGTAAAAATCTCTTACACCAAGAAATTGAAATAACACATCGATCTGAGCGAATCACAGCTAAATATTTCTTTTGTAAATAACATCCACTTTTATATGACATATATAGATAAAAGGGTTAAATTCCGTATTCATCTGATGGCCTCTTATGCACGTAACATGCAAGAAACATATTATAGTATATAAGTATAGTATAATTATCCGTCGTACGAGAAGAACAAGCAGCACAGCCGAGTTATAAAGTGGCAAAAGATAGTTGCATTCTTCTGGCACTCTTTACTGTCGCCGTCTCCATTAGTTGTTTTGTTTCTAACGAAATCATTATTTACTACAACTTCGCGATTCGCGACGCTATAATTGGCGTCACGTCGTTAACATCACCTGCGATCCCTATACAACATTCTCTTCAAAGTCACTCGAATGATTAGAGCGCATTAAACTCCTTCAAGAAATCGTTATATTCAGCAACTTTAAACTTCCTCGGTGAAAATGAGATCTAAGCAAAATTTTATAAAACATTACCGAATTAAATAAAATTTTATTTCGTATCCTTTTAAATCCTTTTCTCAAATTTCCTTAAATACCAAAACGCGGATATAATATGAATGCAGTAAATACATTTGAAGAAATATATTATAAAATAAGTATGTTATAATAAATATGTTTTCTCGCTTTCTTTTTATAAATATTTGCATGAAAGACTTGAAAAATAAAGAAACACTTGCTTCAAAAGTTGCAGCGTAATTTTCGAAAAAAAAGCATTGATTGACTAAATACAAAGCCTCGTTAAATTAAAAATAATTTAATGTACTAGGAGCAACATTCTCCAATCTTTAGTAGTAGCCTCAAAGAACCGAAAGAGATACGCAATTAGTACGTTATTTTACTTTCGTCTTGCATCTCATTGACCGATCACCGTGTCACATTCAGTTTCTCGGCTACCCGAATAATTTATAATCCGGTAGCAGATATCTAATGATCCGTAAATCAATCATATATTTTTTGTAACGCTTCGGTAAAGATATGACGTACACATCTCGCATAGAGATGTTATGTATTATATATGTAATATCGAGTTATATTTACTATAGATATTTAATAGTACCTATGCAAAAGTTATATATGTAAAGTTTATCAATTTTTTAATTGAAAATCTATCTTTCCTATTCAAATCTTTTAAGAAAATAGCGTTTTACATATCAATTTAAAAATTTATATAAAAACAAGGAAACATTCTATATATTGGGGAAATGTTTGGGAATGAAAAAGAAACTATTTAAAGTTTTATTACAATTTAATTGCGAAAAGATAGTGTTTTCTTGCAAATCTTGCAAATATTGTTTGCCGCGTAGCATTTTAGTATTCTCCCAAAAATCTTGCCTACATTCTGGCATATATTATGATAGTCCAGTATACATTATTCTTGGCATTTGCACCGTACTTCCGCTGTCGTTGAAACAGATGCCAAATGACTCGACTTGATGTAACAGACACAGTTTATTTGCGATCGCTTTTGAAGAAGTTTTTTAATCCGTAAAAACGCTTTAGACGATCTAAAGGTTTAGGAAAAGTAAATGCGGCAAAAGTAATGCAGTTTTTATTATTAATTTTCCCATTTTTCATTTAACAATTCATAAAAATCGAAAATCTTAAAAATTCTTAGCAATTCAGTATATCATTGTTCTATTTAAGAATGAATACAGACACTGTCTTTAAATGTGTTCATGTGCGTTTAATATAATTGTGCGCTTGTAATTGTTTAAAGTTACTTACAGTTTTCTTTAAAAGAATAGTGCTACTACTTATATCAATCATTCACGTAACATAATCAATTTGCATTAATGCAAGTTAATCTATTATTTCTAAACTCATTATTTACGTATCATCTTATTATTTAAATCTTGTAACATTAACGATCTAAATTTACAGAAAAGAAGAGATAAACATATCAAATATATATTTCGACATTTCGTTCATTTCACGCGTCGCGTAGTTTTATAATATCTATACGCTTTGAAAGGAAAGAAAATACAGAGAGAATAATAGAGGGAAAAATATTGTAGAATCAACAAAACAATTTTGTTGATTTTTCAATTTATTGATCCAATTATTTATTTTATTGAATTAAGTACACGTCTATTATTTGAACAAAATGAAATAATTGAATTCCGGAAATGGTAGGGGAGACCGGGGCTATTCGTGACACTTTTTTGTTTCGAATTTTTTTCTCGCTTCGTATAAATGCTTAAAAATTTTTATTAGTGCGATGTAATCATCCATCCTTCTAGTTTAAAAGAAAAGAAAAAAAAAAGGTTTATCTCTCACGAGTCTCGAAATATATTAAGAAATGTATTGCTATGTCATGTGTCACGAATTGCCCCGGGGCCGGGGTAATTCGTGACAGGCCACGGGGTAATTCGTGACACTTTCTCTGGTTGAACAAACTATATGGATTTCTTTCGTTTTTGTAATTTTTATCTACTTTATATTTTGAAAAATCCTTTATTTGTTAGAGTTTACATATTATATGCTGACCTATAAAAAATTATAAGGAAAAAAGTAGGTAACATTCAATTACGGGGAACTTTTCGAGGGCGTCGACGGCCCCTGCGAACTGCAGGTTCTTTCTTTGAATTCGTGGTGTTTTTGAGAGCGTTTTTTGTTGCTTTGCCTTTTTTTTCTTTTATCAATGAAGCAATTTCTGCGGGGTCAGTCAAAAGTTGCTCGTGTCACGAAATGCCCCGATGTGGTTTTTCCTCATTCATGATCTGTCACTTACAAATAAGAAAGAATAGCTAAATATCTACTTATGCATGATGCTTAGTGAAGTCGAGTGACTAAATACAACTTACCGTTTCGGATCTCTTATTATTATATTCGGCGAAAAAACAAATTTTTGGGATTTGGAAAATTTTACTTTCAGCACTCGAAGTCAGACTTTCTGTCACTGCAAGAGAAAAATAGTTGACACGCAAATGCCACTCCGTTAGTACCTAGAGGACACTAAGAGAGATCTATGATCGATATTACTGGTTTCTAGCAGCAAGCATTTTAAAGTTAGGCCCGCGACAAAATTTCAGCAGTGTCACGAATAGCCCCGGTCTCCCCTATCATACAAAATCATTTTTTTTTAAGTTAATGATGAATTTTGTTAACTCAATAAAATAATTTTGTTGAACCAAGAACATTAACGTTTTTAAAAATAGTAAATTTATTCAAAGAAATATTTAGTTAATGTTATATTATGTATAATTGATAGTATAAAATATTTTGTTAAAAAGAACACATCAATATAGTCAACAAACAAAATAGTCAAAAGAACAAAAAGAACAAAATATTTTGTACAAATATTTTGTTAAGCCAATCAAATCATCTGCTTGGCAACATACAATCTTCCGGTTTTATTAAATCAAAAAATTTTATAACAAAATTTAAAAAAAAAAAAATATTTCTCTCAGTGTAGCGATCGTCCTTATAATTTCATCTACATTTCTCGCCTAAGCCAATATCGAGAAGACAGATTTGGCGTAGCCTTCATTTCGTCATAGCCGTAAATATCCGAGGGAAAATACGAAATTTGTTTAGATTTCTCGCGGCGCCTCTCTTGACGCGTAATCGCTCGTTACCCGCTGCTTACTAGAATCCGAGGATCAATTCGACTCGTTTAGCATACTTGTGCCGCACATGTGATGCTCAATAAAGTCGCTATCATTCCCGGTATGCCGCATTTAACTGCGACATAAAAAGATTTAGTTACAAGTTTGTATAGGAGCGACCTAAATGAATTAGCATAACAATTATTAGTAACAGGATTATTTATTCACACGGTTTAGGTACGCGGAACTATAATCGCTTCTCTTCTGGTCTATAGATGCTGAAATCCGGTTTAAGAGGAATAATTATTATTTTGACAAGGACAAGCCAGGTTTTTACAACTATTTATTCAATGTATTTGAAAAAATTAACTTCGTATTTGTAGGCTCTTTGCTCTTGATTGCCCCATATAAAGTACACTCAAGTGTAAATAAAATACGCCACGCGGCATGAGATGAAGCAGTTTGAACCGATGTTTGTTAGTTGAACCGACAAGTGTAATTGTCTGTGGAGAATACCGCCGTTTCATCTACAAAGTCACCATAACGCCTAACGGCGAAATTATGGCACACATGCACCACTAGCCAGCGATAACTTAATGTTCACTGTGCACCATCGTTGGACGGTCGGTTGGTTCCGCATTATCCTTAATGTCTCGCTAAGGAAACAGCCTAGCGTTTTAACTTGCATTAACCTCGTTTTGAGCACGTGTGCATTGCCCATTAATGTATCCCGAACAGATACATTGCGCTGTGTACAAACCGAGAGTGCATCGCGAAATTAATTGAGGCAGCAAATGGAAAAAGGACACGTAAATGGGCAAGAATCCTATTTTGAAGGAAATTCTGCTTCGGTGCGTTTAAAATCCTTTGTTTTACGAAATACTTGAAGCCTACACTGTATAATTAATATATGTCTATAAACAGAAGTGTAAACGCTTTTCTGAATATTCTGTCAAATAAAATGCAGATTTCGAACTAAAATCTTGATCTCTTTCGACGAAAAATTTTTATTACGTATTTTCTTCAGTCATTTCAATTAATGTTTTTTTTACGGCTTATTAGGATTATTAAAAACCAGTTGCTTATTTATGACGTGTAACGTATTGTAATTCTTAATTGAATAAAAAAAAACGAATATATATTAAGTTGAGAATGAACATTAAACTGAAACATCGGCAGAAAAGAATCAGTCAACAAAATAAATAGTTATAATATTTAATATGTTCTAATACTTATTGTTAGCAATTATATCGCTAACGCTAGAATTAACCAAAGTAGTTTTGAGCCAATAAATTTTAAATCAGATAAGAACAAGATAGGAAAGTCTATAAAATAAATGCAGTAGCTTTATCAACTCGTTAATATCTTCTGCTTCACACTTACAAGAATCTTTCAACACAGTAAAACTCGTCATTTTATCAAATTATTTCTTTCAATTTCTGTTTCAGCTCAATTGCACAAAAGCATGCATCTTCAATGAGACTCTGGAGCAACACAATTACAATACGTACATCTCGGCACACTGGTCCAAGGAGAACGAAACGCTTTACATTGGTATGGACCGTTATGGCCATCCGAAGAAAGTAATTGTCACAGAAGGTAACACTCTGGGCAAAAGGTCATCCAACGTTCGGGTGCTGACGCAGGTGGTCTCGGCTGATCGCTTGGAGATCCTGCAGAGGCGGATACTGGGCGCCCATCACAAAGTTCGCCATTGGCATCATCATTGCCAGACTAGCGACGAGACGCTAAAGATGTGTCGCGTAACGCCGCCCCCGGAGGTTCAATGCCGCAACAACAGCCGAAAGAAGAAGAAGAAGCGGAAGAGACGGTGCAGGTCGGGCGAGCAACCCGGTTCCCAATGCAAAGTCACCGAGAAATCGATCGCGGAATCAGTGGCAGGTGTCATCGAGGCGTCATCGGAGATCGTAAGCAACACCACGCCGGAATCCAAGCGATCCTGCGAGGGGGCGGCCAGCGAGGAGGCCTGCAGGCGGCAGGCCCTCTCCGTGTCGGCGAAGAAGCGGAAATCGCGGATAGACGGCGGCGGCAGGAACCACACGCTCGGTAAGAACAAAGCACCAACGTCAAATGCGAAAAAGCCAAACCTCAGGGTCGCCGATAATCAAAGTAAAAAGCCTGATTTGACGGACGGGAAGAAGAAGAAGAAGAGGACGACTCAGCAGCAGATGAGCTGGGGGATGAGCACGGTGGCATCGCCATCCCGGAAGCGGTACGGGCCTGGCACGACCTCCTCGTCCCGAGTCTCTTTGTCGCTAACAGCGCCCGCCAGCGAGGAGCAATGGGCCTCGACAGCCACGTTGTCCTCTTCGCCGTCTCTTCTTGGTGCGTCAACCGTTCTCTTCTCTATCAAAAGGCCGAGTTCGCCGCAGTCTGATCAGAAAAAGCCCCCGCCGTCCTCGAGGAACCACATCGCGAGACCGGTAGGCTCGCGTAGGATAGGAAAGTCTTCCCGGGATAGCGCGGCTCTGCCGGGTCGATCGAGGTCGATATCGGCGACGTCGAGGAGCAAAATAGCACTGCTATCGTCAACCACCAAAGTTCCTGAAGATACATGCGCCTACACTACAACACCTCTGCCTCAACTCTCGCCAGTTCTCCCTTCCTCGTCCTTGTCCTGGCAGGAATCCGACGACGAGGACTCCTCGCTATCGTACTCCTCGCTCGTCGACGAGGAGTCGTCCTCGATCGTTTCGAGCGAGCTCGCGATCGTCACGGTCGAGTCCAGCACGTTGGCAGCTTCCAACGACGTTATCGCGGAAGTTACGACGTTTAGCTCGGACGAAAGAAACTATGAGGACAGCGACGTGGTCGATATGATCTCGCAGACTACAACGAGATTTCCGCTGGAGAGACTGGCGATGTAACGCCATCCCTCGGATGGCCGGAGGCTGATTTGTGCGCAATTGTAAACTTACGTGTACATAGCAATCACTCTACGTTACGACTTACTTCACATTCATGCAACGAGCAGGTGGCACACGACATGTGTCGTGCAGAAATTTTGATATTATGAGGGGATCGATATGGTTGCAGTTTCGGTGAGATCGATTTAGTTGTGTAAACTTTTTTGAATAAACACTTTAAGAACTTAAATCGAATATGAATCAAAAATGAATAAAAATTGAATTTTTATTCGTCGTATTAAATTTCGAATCACAATCGATCAGATTTAAATACAGATAATCAAAATTTTGGTTAAAAAAATATATATTTAATTAGACATTAAGGGCATTCTTTCGGTTAATATAATTAAATTTTTTTATTCATCTAATTATTATCGAAATTTATTTTTAATAGCATTTTAACCGATTGATGAATATTTTTATTTTATCAAGCAATATAATTGCGAGTATAAAAGCAAAAAAATGATCTCATGTATACAATTTACGACTGAGTGATATTGAAAATAGTACAATTTGTCCAGTTAAATTCCGCTTAAAGAAAAAAGTAGACAATGTCTCTTATAACACAGTTATTGTGGATTGCCATTTTCGAGATTTTAATTTCAGGTTCAGACATCAGAGCGGAAAATACTGATATAAACAACAATTATACAAGATTTGACGATAAAAATATGAACGGCAAACTGATTTACCTGCAGTCAACCTTCCTTTGATATTGATATTTTGCTTTATCATACTGGCTATTTTTATCATATTGACAATTTTATGCTGTTTTATTCTAAATTGTGTATAAGAGATCATTTTTTTGCTATCTCTGAATATAATAACGATTTCTATGGGCGATTTTCTTGATGGCTGAATCGAGAAATGCAGTAGTTCTAATTGCCCAACTGATGATATATCTTATTTGACACGCGAGAAGAATTCAAATTATTAATATGTAAAAATGGAAAGTTTACAACAGCATCAGATAGCCGATTCGGGAATCCGTTTGTCTCTACGTCTTATGTATATGATAGACAATGTGCGAATCTACTGAATTTTTTATAATTAATATAAAGTTTTATCGTAACAATATTAAGGGAGAAGTATTTCTTTAGACATTCTCCATATAATCTTATAATAAAAATAGACTTATAAAACTTTGAGATAGTACAAAACTCAAAAATCATCGAAAAAGAGTTATAATAACTGTAATTTATCTATAACAGATATTATAAAGCTCTCAATATTTATTGATAACACATTTTACATGACAAAAAACATTTTGATGCAGGCTAAATTTAAAAATCCATAACGGTAGTAAATTGCGTTCACCGAAATCGTTCCGATATCGATTCCCAAAGCATTTACGGTGAGAGATGCGGTTCGTGTCGAGAATCGATGGACATTGGGCAAAAACGAAGCATCTTCGGTCGCGTTTGTTTGAACGACACAAGAGCGTGCCGACCAATGCGTGTCTCTTTATGCTCGTTATCCGAAAGGGGCAATTGCTGGTGGCATCAAACTGAGAGAATATCAAACCGCCGGATAATAAGCACGAAACTTAACTTTAATCTCAAAGTACTTCCTGGCGGCAAAACAGGTCATGCCGTAATTGTGCGTCTCCTAGGTAGTTCCGCAAAATCGTAATCTTCATTGGATTTCAGAGCAAGTAGTTTTCCATTCTATTACAAGATGGTAAGTTAACATAACGCATGCGAATGTGCCATTTCTGAACTCTGATAATCTTTATCTGCCGCAGCACTTTCAGATCACGATATCTTTCAACGAAAACTTAATTTCGGTATAATTATAAAAGAACTTATAGATAAAGGTTGTTCATATAAAATTCCAAAGAACATTCTATGTATTGCTTTAAGAATATTCCAGTGCATAAGTACTGAGCTTTATTACTTTTAAAAGGACTGCATATTACACATGTATGCATGCAAGAAAAATGTATTTTAGATTTTACTTACAGTCTGTTAAGTGTACAGCATAACTGGCAGTTGGTTTTCAAATATTGCCCTAATTTTTGCGTGAGTCGATAGATGAAACCTTTGTCCTTTGGATGTCACGAAAGATTCAGTTGGCGTTGAATTCTTGCCTGAGAAATATGTAAACCGCCATGAGTGCCGCATACGCGTCGCGCTACGAGGCTGTGTTCCTTGCACACATAATATATATTTGCAATTATATATATATATATATATATATATATATATATATATATATATATATATATATATATATATATATATATATATATAAAAGAGGTAAGAAGTGGAGGGTTCCGACTTGTTTTATCATAAATGGGACTTAAGCTTTAAAATGAGATGTTGATTATTATTCTACGATTATTAGTTTCAAAGATCTAAACGTTCAAAGTATGCTGTACACGCTCTTACTTAACAAACTGTATATTACTTTCAAAGTGACTGGTTTAAGACAATGATAATTCTCTTATAACTAGAGATCTTAAAGATCAACGATACATCTTCAATAGCTTTAACAACTAGGGTAAACTCGAACAAGATGTCATAGAGAAGAGATGACCCACTCATGTTCTTTCCAATTCGCCATCTAGTATTGAATGAACATGAATGGGCCATCTTTCCTCTAAGGCCATCTCACCCTACTTTACCCTACAGAATATTTCCAGCATGATAATCTAGGTATATATCGTCATCGTACATTTAGAAATTAATGAATGTGACTGTCTCACTTTTAACTAACGTTATTATTAAGGGGATGCTGGAGTGGCAAGAATTACCGACATTTTTTTTCAGGACGCTAAACTTTGAATTGGCTTTACGGAATTGAAAATTTTTTTTACAGAATTAAAGTACGCATAAAAACAAAGGGTGCTAGCGTTGATTTTCCATCAAAAACGAAAAAAAATAAAAAAAATTATATGTATGACGTGACAACATTTGCTGCACATAAAAATTTAGACTTTGTACGTATAAAATAAGCATACATCACTCTCGGAAATACAATAAAGAAGAATCCTGTGCTTGCAGAAATGAGCTGCGAGCTTTAGTATAAGAGAACAATAGCCTGAAAATCTCATATGTATTTTTGCGTGCGGAGTAGTATTGCGTGTAGTGAGAGATGGCGCAGCAATCGAAACAAGGACAGATGCCTCTCGTTAGACAAGGGCAGATATAGGCCGGTAATATAGAAAATGATAGAAAACGAATTAGAACGGAACTAAAAATGTTCGACATTACCGACATCGAGGAAGTTCGGCTGTCACTCCAGTAACCCCTTAATGGCACGAGAGCATCACGAGAGCAATAAAAAATCCAGTTATATAAAATTGAGCAAATAAAATACAAGGGAAGTCAAGATCTGCATTAAATGACACTAAATATAAAAGACACAGACAGTAATATTCATGTTAGAAAATAATATCTACATTAAATTATGTTATAACATTAAATTAAGATGTTACTCCAAATTATATATTGCACTTTCTTGACATGAACCGCTCTCACCTCGCCGACGTATCGACGTAGAAAACATTTTGTACATTACTGCCAAACTCTTAGCGCGATTAGTGTGTAAGCGTAAAGAATTAATGACGATATTTTAGCGAGCGAGGAGCGTAAGACAATAAACGACTTGGAAAAAGGGAAATGGACGTATGGACGATGAAGTCAATTTAATTTGCGAGCATGAAACACGATTATTTTCGAGGAAACACGATTAATAGATATTCACTTTAATTAAGGAGACAAACTGTTCAATAAAAATTAAGTAGCTGTCTCGCGATGAAATTACGCTTCGCACATTTCGCCGAAATGAGAAGCGAAGGCGTTTTCGATTACGCTTAGTGCACTACGTAACAAAGTAAGTTTTTAACTAGCATAAATTATACATATACAAATTGTAGGATATGGAAAAAAAATATTTCGACAGCCGTCTGTAACCATCTACGTTTAGGCATCGCGAGTTTGAGAAAATTCCTGGCAAGCGATTAATCAAATTTGTAAGTTTGTCTCTCGCGATCTCGCAATCAAACGCTATAAAATGCAATTTCTACGAGCGACGTATGTATAACTTGGCATGCGTGAAGTAAATTAATAGTAATTGTTAATAATAATTTGGCATGCATAGAGTAAATTTCGTTCGACGTAATCTCAGTATTTATAATGGAGTGAAGTAGAAAGAGAGAGAGAGAGAGAGAGAGAAAGAGAGAATATTGGCTTTCTTATTTTACCAAGGAGACCGATTAATCAGGTCGACACAAATTGCGTATACTGGTCATTCGAGTTCCATCTCGATCGTTATTCCTCGTGCTTCCAATTTTATTTCAGGAACTCGTTTCGCGACGGGCTCGACAGTGCCGACGTGAAAATTACAAAGGTCTTAATTAGCGTTTCCATTATATTATAATTGCAATTTGTTATAGTTCGGGTTTCCAGGTATGCAAATATACCATTTATCATTTTATGAAATGTTTAATCAAATTATCGCAAACAAGTGGTCGATACATTTAACTTTATGTTCGAATAAATTTTGTATGTATTTACCAGACTTTGTTTTACGTGGCACTGTGCGAGTTTCTCGCAACGAAAGCAACGCTTATTATTACTTTGTAATTCTATATCAGCTACAATTCAGTTTTGCAAAATCGATTACCGTAAAAATATATAACCCAAAAGAAGCGTTTCTAAAACAAAACATTGATTGATAATGAGTAAAATTATGACGCCATAAAATACGCTACTCATATTTTCAATCTTTATTATATGTCAACATTTAATGTTTGAAAATTGTTTGATTATCGAGTGCCACTTGAAGAATTCATTTCGTTGAATTATATTTAACGAAAAATCGTCACGTCTCCTTGTTTCTCGAAGCAAAAAAATTTCATCGAATTTAGATAAATGTATCTGTTGGAGAAACCTCGCTGCGATTTTTTTCTTCTTTTTTTTGTAGAATCTATTAATATGTAGTAGCATATTTATTAAAGACTTATTTATTGTAAACAGTTGACTCCGTGTACATAAGTCTACGATCATTACTCATCAATCACGCGCATCGATCATTTTGTTCTATGTATGTTGTTTCTGTCCTATAGGTACACGAATCCGTTGAAAATATCATCACCGTTCTGTTCGGAGAAACACTTCGGTATCATGGCGATAAAATAAACCGTAACATACACAACGAATATAAATTTTAAACTAATCTTTTTATAAATTAAACCGTTTTTTATAAATTTTATAAGTTAAACTCCACACAGCGTAAAGAATCGCGTGGTACATACTTTCAATGAATTAAGTGCGAGACCGATGGATGCCATTTTATCACAGTATCTAATATTGAATACAAAGCAAGTTGTTTCCCATGCACGATAGAGTTCATTATGTCGTACGTTTAATAATAGTCACTGGCAAAGTGAACTACTGCTTCCGCCGGAACTGAAATTGGACCGACGTGTAACAAGGTTCCCTATATATTTAAATTCAGCATATTATATGTATACAAAGTGTCCGGTAATTACCGTGTCACACGTTTCATCATGGCCAGCTAGAGCAGGTTAAAGTGAATAGAAAAGTCTTTCACTTTTCTTCCTGAACCGAGCATATTTCCACGGGGATTGAAGCTTGAGCTCCAATGGATTTTCCCTTCACCTCTCAAGTTTTACTTTCTTCATCCAAAGAAGTTCCTTACGCTCCGTCCAGATATTCCTACGTCCATGTTCGTAATTTTTATAGAGCGCTCTTTCCAATGCCTCGCCGCATACCTAGCAACTGTAAACGCTGCCTCTTCTCGTCGAATCGCACGGACGCACATGATTTGAAAATCTTTATTAATTAATTTCTTGTTAATTATTGAGAAACAATAAAGAACTTTTCTAATAAGAGTAACAGATGGCCAATTTTCGAGCTTTTCTATTCAGCTTAACCCGATCTCTCTCTGCCCATGAAAGGTCACACATAATCACTGAACACCCTGTATATTATATATATATATATATATATATATATATATATATATATATATATATATATATATATATATATATATATATTATTAATAAAAGAATTATTTGTTTCTTTGAGTGTATTTGAATATATATGTAGAAATTTTTATATTTATAATTCAAGTACAATTTTAGACACGCTGAATATTAGGGCAAAAGATAATTATTATTAAAACTGTTTATAACGTTTGATTGTTACTACTTTTATAATAGTGGGTATCTATCGTCTATGGGTATAAATCGTCTCCCCTCCCTGCTACAAAATTATAGTACTAGTTCTGGATTATTTAGAACATAGGGAAAACTTCTTGATAGTTTTTAGAATGAATTCCGTCCATTGATAGTGAAAATAAACTTCAAAAAATGAGACCAGCTTCATGATTTTTTATACATCCAAATGAAATAATTCTTAATACAGTTTTAACTTTTTGAATAGTTACATAGTTCTTGATACTCTTTTGCAAAAGTTCAGCCTAAAAAATTCAATTCAAGTATCGATAACTTTTTGAAAAGAAGTTCTGGTCGAAAATTATGAAGTTCTAAAATCATGTTCGATAAGAAAAACGATGAAAACCGCATTTTTGTAAAATGTACGTTTTAATTATTAATCTTTTAATGACTTTCAAACACACAAAACGTAACCAATCTTTATACTTTTTTTTTCATGCACGTTGATATATCACCTGTCGAATCATGATGTCGAATAACTATCCACGCTTCCAAGTTTTAGACTGAAGCTACACTGCAAATCCAAGTGTGTTATTTTAACTAAAGCGCTTTCCCATATAAGATTTTACAATTGGCCTAATACTGCGCCAGTACCTACTAGTTGTCCTAGTTCGGGTATATACTAGCTGGCGCAGTACTGGCAACACTAATATTTTATTATTAAAACATATTTCAGTTATAACTTATAAGCATAATTTCGATTTGTTTAGTATTGACGTTGATATTATGTATCGCTGAGTCATTATTATTTGCCATTCTTGAGCCCTGGTTATTCTACTGTGATACTGATGTGATCCTGCACTGCGCCAGTATTGTTTGTCAATGCTGGCCCAATACTGGACAGAATTTTGGCCGACGTACGACTGTCGGCCAGGTGTTGGTCATAGCCCAGTACTGTCTGATAGAATGTTGGGCGACGTGCGGCTGCCAATCATCAGCCAAGCGTTGATTTTCGTTGTAATGCCGAACTGTCGTAGCATTGGCCATCAAGTGTTGGTTTCATTGTAATGTCTGGCGACCCTATATATATATGAGTCCTTGCCGTTTTAAATCACATCATTTAACACGATTGAACATATTAGTTTTTAATTTAATGTAAAACATGTAAAACGAGCTTCAGTCAAATGTCATTTTTAAACGTTTATGCTTGTAGAAATAACACAATTGGATTTACAGTGTAGTTGCTTTTTAAAGGCAAAAACCGCACGGATAGGATTTATTGGCCAACCTATATTTTCGAAATCACGAGTTCTGATTGTCGATATTCTGAATACTGAATCACTTTCACCGAAATCACGCGGAATCCGATTCGAGTATCGCTTGAAAATAGAGAATGTTTCCAAAATGATACGTCACGATCGAAAACCGATTTCTGGCGGAAGAAGAAAGGAGTATATCGCCAAATAGCACACACAGACAGTCGGTATTAATAGTCGGCAGAACTAAACAAAGGAAATTAAAAATAAGTGTTATTTCCGAGATTATTTCCGAGGCTTCTCTTGTTTTACCATCGGTTTGATGCATGATTGCGCTGATATTTTCAACGGATTCTGAATAGTTTCAATAAAATAAGCATGTTCTGGCGAATGAGAGTAAACGAGTGGTTCGACGGTACTGCTTATAAGGATAAAAGACAACTCTTCCGAGTTAATGCTTACGAATCCAACGATAACGAAAAGGCAAGGTTGCAATGGAAAGTGCACGTGGATGCGCGAGTGTGATGCTTGTCAAGACAGCTAATTATTAGATTAACTAATGACATAAAAGATGTGTAGTGCCGTTTTATGCAATTATGTTCTCAGGTTAATTCTAAAGATAGAACAAAGAAACACTCTGTTGTTGCTATTATAAAAATTTAATTCCCACTCATGTCGCCCTATTGTTACTTTGTCGGACTCTTTTAGTAAAGCAATAAAAAATTTTACCTTTTTATCTTATTTATTAAACATTGAAAAAATAAAATCTTTATAATATGATAAAAAATTAAAGAAAAGTGACATGAAATGTTATAGTAGTATTATCTCTTTTTTTTTAGTCCAAGCTGAAGTCTTTAAAGGGTTATGCGAAAATTGATGCAGTAAACTATTAATAGCAAACAATTAATAGCAAAAATGATACGCAGGCATGACCGCATCGTTCGGCACAGCTCTAGATATCGAAGGTCGAAACGGAACCAGTCTAGCACTGCCATGTTTGAAATGTATTTAATTTTCATAGACTGAAACTATTAAGGTCATAGACGAATATTTTTAATTATTAAAAGGATGAAAGAGCGAGAGGGCCGCGTCGATTGAAATCTCATCCGCGGATATTTAATGTAAAGTAGGCACTTCAGACGAGATATACGTAAAATATCCGCCCGCAGGACGATTTGTCCTCTCTTAACCAAAACACCACCATTTTCGATACCTTGTGATATAATCCTTAAATTCTACGATCCTTTTCCTCTTCTGTCCCATTCCCGAGAGGTACATTTCTTATTGTCGTCTTCGCGAAAGAAGATAAGAAGAGAGAGAGAAGGGATGGGAGCGAGAAACGATGAAAATTAACGAATAAACCGATCGAATGAATTTCCGATGAATCTCTGATCGATTATCAAATGCGCATCTCGCTCGCTTATCTTCTCTCTCGCTTCTTAGATGCAGAACCCCACCATATCGTCGCCATATAATTTTTAGAAGTAATAAAAGAAATATAAAGAAAAGATATTATTGAATATAACGCTGCGTTGTTATTAAATTTCGATATATACCTCACTATGTATTATTATTTGCATTCCTAGATATAAAAAAAATAGTTTCATATGTAACATCTTATGATGAATGAATATCATCTATTCTCCCCTAATAATCTCGATTGTTTAAATTATACAACATGAAATTATGACAGTATTAAAAATCTTTTACACTGTATCTTATTTAAGTAAGACATTAGAAATTGCATTTATTGATTTTTACTATTTGCTATATTATTGATTTTTACTGGCATGCACATTTCTAAATGAGCTATATTAATATTCGCGATTGCTAACAGATCTTTAAAATATAACATTGTTGCCAATAAAGAAAATTAATAACCTTTCTTTATTCAACGTATCTTATTGTTAGATCAAAAAATAATCATGTATAATTTCAGCAACATCACAACTAGCAAAATAGAATATTTGCTACAGCCAGTTTACAGAATACTAAGGTAAGTGCACGTGATAAATGCTTGTTACAAATTTGTCAATGCAATCCATGTACAAGTATCAAAAATCATATAAGCAGCAAAATTATATAAATCTTTCCGGAAAAATTTTGTAAGCCAGAAAGAGAAAAAAATAAATAATATAAATCAGTAAACATGTACTTGATAAGCTATTATTATAAGATTATCTAAATATATTAAAACTTAAATTACTGTACAGTCATTATAATATTTGAAAATGATTGGTGTAAAATAAGATATTCTAAGAAAAATATTATATGGACAAACTATGTTATAATATTAATAACATATATTATTGTATTTTCAATATGTACATTGAATGTTTAGCTTTTTGCACTGCCAAATACATTGATTTCTGGAGTCAGCACACTGATTAAAATTTTAATCTGATTTCAGAAATCAGTGTATTGAAAATAAGTCAATTGAAATTATTTTTCTATAAATAATATCGATATATTTTCATGTAAATTAATTTTAAATATATAAAGTCAAAATAAATAGGGATGTATGTAATAAGTATATTGTTATCAAAAATTGTCTTATATTTAAATATTGACGTCCAGTACTTTATAAATTAATCAAACTTACTGCACTGATAAAAGATACCTTCTAATTTGTTGCATCAAATACTAATATTTTGAGAAATTTAATAATCTCATTACTAAACTTCTTCAGGTTTCTTCGTTTTCTATTTTTTATATATGTTTCATGAACTTGCAAGTATAAATTATTCAAAATTACTTGTATTATCCGTTCTAATAAGATTAGTATAGAGGATTAATACAGATATACATTCTCATTTAAATAAGCAATGAATTGATTATGTAATCGCAGCATAACGAGCACAGCCGGCAACTGGAAACTAAAATTACATATACTTATCATTCGTTTTCAATAATTTCACATACTTTTGCCGATTAAGATCAACATTTATTAGATTAGATTTATCAAAATAGCCCGTGTATTGTAGAACTCTTAAAAGAGTCTAATTGTAAATTATGCACGCTATTTAATGCGCGTTTCCTGAATAGTTCGTATACGTGACGTGTATAAATATTTCATTATTATAAATTACGATTATTTATTGTAAGATAAGAGACTTTATCGACGTCTTTGGGATGTAAATAAGCTTAAAAATAAATAGCACGATTGTATCGAACGCCGGAAACTATTACGGTCCGCACAGTGTATGAGTGTCTGCTTGCAAACATGCAGAAATAGAGAATATGGAGCGGCACTCACACCCCTCCCCTCTTTTGTTGTCTGCATCTCCTCCCATTGTTGTCCCGTACTATAATTAATGATCGATGCCACGATAAGGCATAAAAGTCGCTCTGCTGCACGGGAAAAGTATAATACGTAGATTGCGGTGCATTGTCCGCTACCCTGTATTTACGCAATTTCCGTGCCCTTCAAATAATTGTCTCGTAATAATTGTATTTTCCAAGCAAAAATATACTGCCGTTAGAATATCAATTAAATTTTGTCGTTGATATTACATTCATTTTTCCCGAATGAAACTTCGCCACATGTACATATCAGTCCTGTGCACTAAAATATCCTTCAAGCTTAAATATTGGAAGTAAAATATAGTAACATAACAAATTTAAATTATAATATTCAAAAATTTATTTCTGGAAAATTTGTTGTTAATATTTTAATTAAAAATACGTTTGATGTGTCAGTATTGTGCTAATAAATATGTAATAATTAAACGCGTACAAGCGACAAAACATGTTTACCACGTCGGAGAAAGCGAGATGTTAATTATTTTTATAGGACTTAATAAAAATATCCGCGTATGTAAAGTGCAGGCATGCTTCTGCTATACTTCTGCATTGCCGATCTCTCATGGCATTTAGCCACTTATGATTACGGATCATGACCATAATCATAATCTTGGCTATTAACATAACCATAACCCCAACCTTCGGTCCACGACGCGCGTCTTTCAATTTATAATTAACGTTCTTCGATAAATGCCTTCCGTCTTAACTTTCGACCCACAGGCGAAACAACAAACATGAACCGTAAAACGTGCATCGTCTCTAATCATAATTGATTCCACAGTCTCTTAACCGCGTTCACTGCTCCTGCCTATCTATATAATTTGGTACCTACAGTTTCATGTAAAAAGCGTAATTAAAGGTGTTTTAGGGGTAATTGAGAGAACGAGTTGAGCCGAATAAATATATATTTTTGTGACTATCGGAAAAATAATTTAAATGCTAAAGATCATAATAGAAAGCTCGATAGCTTTCTAGCATTTATGTGATAAAACGAAACGTAATTTATATATGTATGGAAAATAGAATAAACTGTTGTTAATATCACACACACACAACGCAACTTGGCTATTTAATATAATATTCCGACGTAGTAATATACCGGTTAATGTACCGATAATATACCGGTAATGGTTCTTATTTTACGCCAATCATTTTAAATACAAGTCATAATACATTTAAATGATGATGACTAACTTCATCAACCACGACATGTTTACTGACAAAGTACGTTAGCACCTGGCAGTAAATTTTTCCGATCTTCAATCGAACAGGTTGTGGTTAAGTATTTTGCACGCGTAAAGTCGACACGATTTATACGTTATCATAGATATTTATCATAATCGATTCTACCCTCTAGTATTCTTGACAATCCTCAGGGCCTACATTGAGTAGGCTCTCTTATCAAGCCCTAAAGATGGGTTTATGATGGCATTACTGACTGCTTCGCCCAATCAAAGTTTATTAGGTGAATATCGATGATACCTCCCTGTAGTGTTATCAGCATTATTGCTACTATCGAGAGTTTTCTATTCGCTGTCTTTTGCGCAAATCGATTAACCGTATCGAGTTTGATTATTCAAATTAGTGAAGAACGCGCCGCTAAAGCCTACGGACATCGAAAGTATTACAGATCCTGGTGCCGGAATCTAATTTTAAAACATCTTGCCGGGGATAAAATTTCTAAGCATCCTGAGGTACTTTAATTTTACACTCAACTTTTTCTCTGATATCTATAAAGTTAAAAAAATGTCTTATAGATTAAACTCGTAATATCATTTTTATTTTAGTAAAACTTCAGATTTTTCAATTTCTAAATAAATTTTCCATTTTATTGTTTATTCTAATTTATATTTCTTAGTAAAAATATTAAAAGTAGTGAATATATGATATCAAAATTTATATACGGACTGATATAAAGTTAACACAGCTCTGTTATTTAAGAATTAAACGTCGCTTCTAAGATATTTTATTTTTCTAGCTTATGACAGTCTTTGGAAAGTGCGACATTACACCTGCGGCGGCAAGAAATCTAACGCCGGACTTGCCTCCAGTAAACTCGTTATGCACTCCGATGCACTCTTATCCTACGCGAGGACGAAGCAGTTGCAACCTCAATGCACACTGGCTGGCTATGGTAGCTGCGGCACGAAGTCATTGGATCTTTATTCGCCCTATTGAGCTCGCCGCATATTATACCAAATATTTTCTTAATCTTTGATCACGTGCCATGAGCGTTAACCCATAGAGCAAAAGGTATATATATATTTTCTCTTTTTCAGCAATAATAAAAAAGACATGCACAAACATTTAACTTTCTCTTCCCTTTTACTTAAAATTTTATGACAGATTCTATTTCTATATGTATATCTGCTTTTGTACATTATTAAAACTTAGATCTTGCTGGAGAGAAAATTCGTGAGGCTTTTTTTAAGAATCTTTTATATCAGGAAGCATCGGTAACTACATTGGTTGCCCCTAAGATATATAAAGAATTCGTAAAAATGTAGCCGCCCAGCAGCCGATACAATTTAAGACCGTAACACTAGTGCGTGTATTAGCCTGTGTAATTTTAGCACGCGCCACTCAAACTCTTTTCGCGTTGCGTCACACGTCGGTGTCGGGACGTGGGTGAAGAAGCCTCCGTTTCGTTACATAACATCCTTCGTCTGCACGACCCTCTTCAGAGTTCTATTCCTATCTATTCAACGGTACAAGGAACACACGCGAATACTATTCGCGTGAATCGGCTCGGTAAATCCTTTATTCAGTTCTCACGCAAGTATTATCATTATAATGTAAGAATATCATTTGCAGTCCGCGTTGAGAAAGAACGACGCTTTAATGACGCTTTCTTCAACCAAAAAATGTATGCTAAACGACGAAATTTCACATAACTGTTAACCCTTTATTCAGCTTAACTCTTTACCATTACTCCTGCGAAGCACATATTAAATATTCGTAACTTTTTAAAAATTCCAAATTTCGTTCGTATAAATAAATTCACTTATTCTAGAAGCAATTCCTTTGCATGTGTATAAATATACGAAAAATCAGGAAAAATTATTCCAATGTTCCGGCAAAAATAAGATAATATTCAAATCTAAATTTTCTTTCACAATATATAGAGAATTAGTAATAAAGAACTCTAATTTATTCACAATTCGATTTTGTAACTCAAATTCGTCAAATTCTGTCGTTTTCCAAACAATAAATTAAAATTGACTAAAATAATCGTCGCTTTCAAATAATTACTTCCAATAAGCCATCTTTCGCGTGACCAACTCGCATCACTCATAACTTCGCTAATTCTGTCCGTTGCTCTAGCGAGGCAACGAGAGACCGCAGGCTGAAGTGCGTAACACGGCCGTGTAAAAGTGCCGCGCATGATTGAGCAAGATGATAATATGGAGTTATATTGGCAGAAGATAATTTCTCCCCTTGCGCAAAGGCGAATACCAGATTATCCATGGACATAGAGGAACCGTTTAATTAAAAACACAGAAAATAGATTAAAACACGAGGAAAACGGGACGCGGTGGGATAGAGGGCAAATCTTGAGGTCCTCGCTCCTTTTGCAATGACGTAGCGGAGGTTGTTGCACGTTGCCTCGACTTATTTTACGTGGTTACGTGCCATCCAGAGCGATCATAATTAATGCGTGATTACGATATGCCCCGAAGGATCGTCTCGCAAAGGATAGATCGGGTTCTGACCTAAAGGGGCCGTCACACCATCAATTATTCTTGGTATATTTTAAATAACATTGTTAATTGACGGAGGAATATTGGTATTCTGTAAAAAATGTTTGTATTAAAAAAGAAATAAACTAAAATTAATTTTTTTAAATTAGATTTCTAATTTTCAAAGTCATCAATGATTGATTTAATAATATCTAGATTTAATTTTCTATTGACCCTTCACCCGCAAACCTGGGTCGTTTTGGTCCAGGCGAAAATCAAATGTAGTTGTAATTTATGTGTACAAATTATATAAAAAAATTAAATTGTTTATAATTTTATGATTGATATTTTAAAGTGAAGCTTTGAAACACCTTCATGAATTTTTTCAGATTTTTTGCAGTCCTTTAACACTTAAAAAAACGTCATGACCCAGGTTTGCGGCGTAAAAGTGCCAAAAAAACCTTTGCGGACGAAGGGTTAACATTTATTTGTATTCTTTATAAATACAGAAATACAATAAATTACAATACATTAAATTGAATAAATAATATTCTAAAATTTTTCCGCGGGATAAAGGATAGTGACTGCAAAAACAAGGCAATTGCCTTGAAAAATATAATATATATACATAATGTATTGATGATTTTATGTGATCAAAATTTCATAAGTTTTTCTTTATTTTCTTCTCTTTATTGGGCTTGACATAATTTCGTTTTAATTATCCTTTTATACCGTTATTAACTCTAGAATATTTTTCTATTTAAATTACTGTTGACCGGAATGCAAAGGGTTAATAAGAGAAAATGCGTTACAATAAATAGTTGTGTGGAATTTCGTCATTTGACCAATATTTCTTCGAACAAACGTTATTAATTCTGATATATACGTGGATTGCGAATAATATTCTTATATCACGACGATAATACTCGTGTGAAAGCTCCATAAGAAGAGTGGATGAACAGATTCTGTTGGGCTATCGTTGTGCGACTATCAGGATAATATGAAAATAAATTCATAATTACGTACACTATATGTATATCCCTACTGACAGTAATATCGTTCGTGCGAGAATTCCAAAAAAAATTAAAGTATTTTTCTGAGTACTTGAATAATAAGAAAATTCCTTGAATAATAAGAAAATAATAATAAACATTTATTATATTTATATCGCATATCGATTAGTATTAATTTTTCAAATAAGACATAATGCTACAATTAATCAACTTGATCGTTGTAAAAAAATATATCTATAATATACAAATTTTACATTAAGCATGCACTGTGATATAAAAGCGATCTTTTATTAGTCTACATATTTTCGGAGGTAATCGTTCGCCTTATATTTCTCGCAATGATGAATATGTATAAGTTGTTGGACATAAACACGTGACTAGGCATGATATAGTGCAATAGCAAAACATATGATTTACCTGTCTAACGACCGAAATACTTGTTATGATGCCACCGGAATTAATCGCATCAGATACAATTATCAAAATGAATTATGTGTCGGCTTTATTTCGATCGAATTTATCCCTATTTCCTCCAACGTTTTTTCCGCACCTTTAATCCTCCAACCATGCACTTTCGAGTCCCACGTGTTTTTTATATTGTTAATAGCTTTGAAAAATTCCCCAAAAATTATTATAATATCTTTGTACCTTCGAATAAAAATCAATGTAAATAACATTTGGAAATCATTTATTTAAATATTTTTTTACACATTTATATGTTACAAACACACATTACGACTCGTTTTATTTAAAAAATCATAACTCACGAACAAATTGACGAAGCTTAATGATCAAACTCGCAAATTAAAGCTAAAAGTAGTGCGAATGAGAAAAAAATATGAGATAATTATTAATTAAATAGGAATACTTAATTTAGTCGCCGCAAATTTGGTAATTTTTAAATGGTACAGAAGGACTTTAAGGACTTAAAGAATGCTAGAAAAAGAATTTCTGAATAAGAAAAGACGAATTTGAAGTGTGACAGATATTTTTTATGTAAAAAAATTACATTTTTTTTATAATCGTAGCTCCTCCCCAAATTTTTTTTTAACGACAAAAATATTTTAAATACGCTTAAATTATACACAAAAATGCATTTTTATCGAAAAAAATTCTCACTTACCTTTCACACAACACTGACGCAATCTTCCAACCATGCACTTTCGTGTCCCACCGAAATTTTGATTGTTCGCCGTTTCGAGAACAAATAAGCTGCGGCTCTGAAGTTTCTGCCTGCAGAGGTTCCCTGCCACAACAACTTTTTTTAGGAGTGGAGAGGATTATCTGACGATCATTTGTTTTCCGGAACAAACGACTGTTAGAAACTCGTGGGACACGAAAGGGCATGGACGGCATGGTTAGAGGAAATAGGGTTATTTCTCAGCATTTGTTAAAATTATCAGCGTACAATTTAACAAAGAATTATTTCATTCTATTAATGCGCGCATATTGACAATATCATCATTAGCAATTTCAATCTCATATAAGCGTCAATTTAATATAAAAAATGTATAAACAAAAAGATGAAAATAAAAGTATGTCCATCATAAACATGACCATTATTTCGCAATATATTTAGCAAAATTATTTTTATTATTTAAAATTATACAAATTTATAAAATTTATTACTTGAAATTATCTTGGCACATTAATTAAAAAAATAACTTAAAAAAAGGTAACTTTTAAAAATTTTGATCAGATTAATGAAAAATGCCATACCGAATAATTACGTACTTGTTCAGAAAATAATCGAAGAAAATGTTAAACGGAGATATTTTTTAAGCATTTATTTTCTCTCGCGTTTGTCTCGGGCGCGACAGTTTCTGGTAACAACACTGGCCGCGGTTTAGGTAGGAGAAATTGACGTTTCACGGGCAGACGACGTGGCAGGCAGACGAGGCATGCCGCATGCGCCGGTCGCATGCGTTGAAAATGGCGACGCTAGCGTGCCTCTCGCGACGCGTATCGCCGTACGCGCGGCACTTTCGCGATGTCACGCGCTCGTACACGTCGTGGCGTGCCGACCGCAGCCTCGGGAGGATCCAGAAGGGCGTCGGACTGCTGGCCGCCGCTTCCGTCACGTTCCTACTGGCGCAGCATTATTTACGGCCGAAGGTGGTGCACGCCTTGAAATCTCGCAAGGTACGCAGTACAGTCCGGCCCAAGATCTCGCGGCTGTCCCGTGGTAGTCAGTGGCGCGAAGTTGAATGGCGAGTCACGACGCGGTCACGTGGGACTTACGCGTCCACGTGCGCGTGAATGGGCAGTGCATAGTGATGTTGCACGAGAACGTGCAGCAGTGTGCACGCCATTCACTGAATGCTTTTCGGAATCGGCAACGTTTCTTAAGCCGCCGGTTACGATATTTCAATACCTCGCCTTTATATAAGCTACTTTGCAGATATTAAATATTATAAGAATAGTGTAGCACGTATTTTTATTTTCACCAAAATGTTTGCGGTTTTTTTCTAAATTATGACAGAAGCAGAAGGTGCTTTAATTATTCCTGTAAAGCAAGATTAATTAGGAGCCTATTTGAAGGAAATAGTTGGTATAAAAATTAATTTTTCACATTGCAGTACGGAAAAATTCTAGCTTGAAATATTCAGTACAAAAATACTTGATGTAAAGTAGCGGTATAGAATATTTATGACAATATTTTATGTATAAAATTCAAATAATGTATAGTATCGGTTATAATTTTATAAAAATCAAGGAATATAACATTACGTAATAGTATATTGTGCACCAAGGGGCGAAAGTAGCGTTTTTCAGACGAGTGTGAAGTTTGCCGGCCGAGCCTTCGGCTCGGGCGGCAAATCACTCGAGGTGCACACGATATTTTTCACAATATCTTTACGGAAAGTTCGACTTCCATGCCTAGAGAGAGGCGAGAGTGGTCAATTTCAAGCCAGGGCTTACTTTCCTCTCTAGGGCGGAAAGTTATTACTTTCCACCCGCTAAACAGGGAGGAAAGTAGTTACTTTCCGCCCGCTGTGCCGCCCTGGCGTGAAATTGGCCGCTTTCTCCCCTCTCTACAGGCATGGAAAGTCGAACTTTCCGTGGAGGTGTTGTGAAAAATAATTGACTATGTGCATAACGAAACAAAAAAGTAAGGCAAATAAAAATATTCTTATTTCTCATGTTACCCGGACTACTATTCCTCTGATATCGCTGAATCCACAGGCGGACAAAGATAGGGAAAGGGCGGGAGAGAGAAAGTAAGGAAGATTCTTCAGCGAGTTTAAAAAGTGAGTTTCGAACGCGTCGGGGAGGGGGGGGGGGGAATGAAGGCGTCCGCGATTGATCTCGCTCGATCTTCGGTCGTGAGACCGAACGTGTAGGTACGCTACGTTAATAATATGGCCTGGAGGAAGCGGATCGGCTTTTGTGTCAAACGATCTTCAAGTGTATCGGCGCCACGCCCTCCGAACGATCACACAGTCGATACGGCTAACCAGTTTGGATCTTCGAACGTCTCTATTACGGCCTGAGAATCTCGGGATTCTTGTGAAAAGTAGTCCGCAGGCGCAAGAGAATGTACCGTAAACTATAAAATTACGTTCAGCTGACTTGTCTACGTAGTATCGCGTGTTAATGTTATTTAAAAAGCTGCATTTCGGTGTAAAGGATAAAAGTATATTTATCGGAAGATATCTTCCGAGGAATTTTTTATTTAAGAATTGATACATTAACTAAATAATATTTTGGCATTAGAAAACGATATAGTAATTTCTCTTCTATTTTATCAACGTTACAAATACAATAATATTAAATTAATCATAATATCTATATTCGTAACACTTTTAAATGATTTTTATGATACAATTAAGCGTGAGTTGATAATTTGCGAAATTAACTAATTAAGTAAAGCTTTAAAATTTTTATTTCTCTGTTTCTTCGAGCGCATTTTCTTTTTACGAAAAATTAATTCTGAAAGTACGGCACATTACAAAATTCTTAACGTCAAGCGAAAGCTGACGACTGAAAAATCACGGAGCGCTGTTAAGGAGGTTCGATCATTACTTGTGAGTCAAAAATGCGACTGAAATAAATGTCATTAGAGCGATCCCGAATTATATGCAATATTAGTATAATGAATTGCGGATGCTACTTACGTGCTCGGGAATCGCTTATTCTACGCTGGGACCTGAACTTTGTGACGATAAAGCCTTCAATCCACATGGTAAAGTCCGATTTTTAAAGTCTTTACACAATCCTTGATGTTTCATCTATCAAATGCTAGTTTTCAAAGTCCTAAAAGTTAACTAATTGTGTACTAAACCACTGATAATCTACCTCGGTGCGGCTTTCTCCATAAGGGTATAGGCTAAAAGTGGTCAACTTCTGAATAATATTACAAAAAAACTATATGGTCAATATTGCTCAAGTTTTGCGATTATTTGTGTAAAGTGTTTATGTAAATCATATAAAAAAATTAAGGCTCTAAGTTAACTTTCGAGTATATAAAGCTTATTGTTACAAAGTGACAAGTTCTAACCTATAATGTTGGCCAAATAAGCGATTCCCGAGTCGTTGACGCTCTCATACCCCAGTATATGTTTGTTAATATTCTATACACTAATAATTGACGAAGAATACAGCACGTAAGTAGCATCCACAATTCATTATACTAATATTGCATATAATTCGGGATCGCTGTAATGACATTTATTTCAATCTCATTTTTGACTCACAAGTAATGATCGAACCTCCTTAATACCTCGAAATACACTCACTAACGAGAAACTTCCTTAACTGTCGTACTCGCGAGTTGAACGTTGACATACGTGTTTCATCGATCATGCGACGCTTTCGAGAATGCGGATGCCTTCTAGGGACATTCCTCGCCTTATAAAACGAGGCAGATAAATGGCCGACGCTTTGCGCCGCAGTTTGCGGGCCAAGCTGCATCCGTAAATGCAGATGCACCCGGCCCTTTGCCACGAGACACCCTAATCCGAATGCGATGTACCCTAAGCTGCTTCCTTTCCGCACCTCGCAGCACATGTATCCATTAATTATCGCGCGTGAGAACATGGGAAAGTTGCATCGACCGTTCTTGACAGTCACGCTAAAGTCTCGTATCATTTGTGAAGCGACTTGACCAATTATCTTTTGACATATTTCTGATATAGCTGGGTATGCAAATAGTACTTTCAGCAAAATATATTTTTCAATAGTTTGATAGATTCAGATACCGTCTTTTTGAAAGGAGATGATGTAAAATTTAATAAAATGCGTAAATTTAACTTGTAACAATGGGCTCTATTACTAACGGAAGTTCTTATAATTATATATTATTTAAAAAGAGGTCTTAATTTGAAAAGTTTCGTGAAACATATACATTTATTGTAAATTGTAAGTTTATTTTTTAACATTTAATATCCTAGTACGAAGTTTTCAACTAAAAGTGCAGTTATAAAAACTGAAGGCTCTTACGATAAGATTTATTTATATTTATTTAAATATGTTGGATAATTTTATAATCATTATTAATTGAAAACATGTCTACAATTTTTTTCAAACTTTTACTATTTTCTTAGAAATAAAGAACATCTTATGGTACAGAGATGTCTCATGTTCTCTTATCCTGTGTTCGCGTGTTCGTTCAGACTTTTCCAATCTAATCAGAAAACTATCATGGGCGGCATCATCTTGATTCCAGAACACAAGATATATTTTATACATTTGCTGCAATTGCACTCGCAGCTGATATGCATGTAATCGCGGTACATGCGTTCGGCACAACACGCGTGACACTCTAACATGCCTCGTCACGTTGCACTGACTTGTGTGTCCAGAAGATATTCTTTGACTACATCGCTGCCAAGAATTCGGCGAGAATAGGGCGACGGCAAGAGTGCCAAAAATGTCATACTACGTGAAACGGTGCACGTTCGCACATAATTTACGCGGAACATCCTAATTATTTTCCGTGAGCAATTATCTCGAGACACGAGGCCATCAAGATATACGAATAGTGTATACATGGTATATCGCGTGAATTTAACAGCACGCGACTAATTTTGCACGTAAATCCGATATAACTTTTACGAATTAAATCTTTCGTAATTAACCCTTCGTCCGCAAAGGTTTTTTTGGCACCTTTACGCCGCAAACCTGGGTCATGACGTTTTTTTAAGTGTTAAAGGGCTGCAAAAAATCTGAAAAAATTCATGAAGGTGTTTCAAAGCTTCACTTTGAAATATCAATCATAAAATTATAAGCAATTTAATTTTTTCACATAATTTGTATACATAAATTACAACTACATTTGAGTTTCGCCTGGACCAAAACGACCCAGATTTGCGGGTGAAGGGTTAAGAATTGTATAAATAAAATTAAGTTGCCTGATTGATGTGAATATAAAGTGTATCGACTGAAAGTAGATTGCTTTTCCGAAAATGTAATCAGTTTAATTTAGTTATTTAAGAATATTATCTTAATGGACAGCATTCATTTAATTTATATGTTAGAAATTTTTGTTCTCTTTTTAAATTCAAATTAGAATCTTTGATTGAAAAAGACATAATATAATTTCATAAAAAAAGGAATATTTATATTAAATAAATTACTAAATAAATAATAAGTTTAATTGACCAGGCACTTCGAAAAATTTATATGTTATATAATTACAATAAAATTTATTGCGAGAGTGTATTTATTGCATATCGTAATCTACTAACACGCGATTGCAATCACGTAGAGGTAATGATGAAGTACATACGTTGGCTACGCTACACCGTATGTTCACGAGCCAGTTGATCTTGCAGAAATAAGCTTTGACCATGCTGTCCATCGTTCTGTCGCCTTTATCTAACGTGCGTAGGCTGTTGCAACGTGGAGGGGGCGATTGGTATCAGAAATGTGGATGCATCGCGATATGGATCATTGCATACGTGAAATTCCATACAGAATAAATGCAATTTGGAATAAAAGAAATAATTGAGCAAAACGCGAATTGTCATTTTTATTCATGATACATAATATTTTTCTATAAATATTTATTATGTTGCGTTTGATAAAATTAGGTAACTATGTGGTAACTATTTTATCCTAAATTATATTAACATTCTTAAATCTAAATAAAAATTAATTGGGATTGGTATCAGAATTACAATTCATGAAATTAATAATTGTATACTGTTAAGTTCATGTAATGTATTGCTATACGTATATAGCAATGACTTTGTATCTTGAGATAATTGTTCTAACTTATATCGTTAGATAATGCAATTTGCTAATAAAAATATGAAAGTAATATTAATATTAAAATAAAATGCATTTAACGTGGAGGGGAGGGGGGGCGTTCAATTAAATTAAAATAGAAACTTAAAAAGCTTCCTTATTGAAACGCATTCCACGATGCGATCTTGGACTAAAGCGAGCCCTCAACATTTTCATCGAGCAATAATATAAATTGTTCAGCGGACAAAAAGGGGAGAAATATATGATCCGATATATTGCGCGTTATTACGAGACGCGGCATAACATTATTATCGCGCATTACGTATGCGGAGGCTTGTTTGACGAGCGGTTTGCGGTAACTAATGGGCTGGGTCCTCGTTCTATCGAGATGCTCCTATCGACAATATCCACGAGTTCTTTTGGACCAAGATTCATTATAGGAAGACTTCTGTATGCAGGACATAGGTATACGTGGAGAGATCAGAGTGCATGGCAGAGCTCGTCCAATCAGAAATACCTTTTTTTTCTAATGGAAAAAGTTTACACGTTCGAATATCCGTAATTGGATCAACCCTTTTCATGATCGATACACCTTACGATAATTGGATTTCAATGGAATTACTCATTAGGATATAAATAATATACATTTTGTTCTCAATATCCATTGACAGAATGTCTCAAAATTATCGCTAATTTTTAAATTTATTAATACTTTAAATAACATAAGGAAAAATAATTTGTATTTTATTATCTGTTTGAATTTCTGATGCACTTTAATTTGACATTTTTCTTTTTTAATTATTTGTTCAAGAACTATACAATTTATAATCGTGAACTTTAAATCATATTATATAAAATATGATTAAAAAATTAATAGTTAAACTAATAATTAATTAAATATTAAGTACATTGTCAAATATATCAACTATTAAACTTATTCGCTATAATAATGCTAATATTTTTTTTTCCTACAAGTGCAAATAAATTTTCAAAATGTTACGCCTGCGCACTCTCAAAATAAGCGACTCGTGTATATATTCCAAGCAATACATCTTTTCTTTCATGTGCCTAAGCAATCATTACACGCAAATAACGTTTTACAAAGCTCGCCCTGCACAAGTTACGCGCCATTCTTCGTATCAATTACGTTTATGTACGTTTATGCACCCCTCTCTCCCCGTCAACGTTTGCAGCAACACCCTTCCAGTCGCTCGTGTACTCCGAATAATTCGGACGCGAGAGAGTGATCGATCGGTCGCGTACACACCATCGTACGTATTATCGGCGATAAACGATAAATCAGATGCAGAGTGCGGACTTCTCGACGCCACACGATTAAAGACCCCGAAAGTTGTCAGGACACGCACATGTGTACACGTGTTGCGTTCAACACAATGCTATTCGATACCGCTTGTCGATCGTTCGAAGGAAGTCGAACAAAAAGGATAACACAGGCACACAAAAAAGAAAAAGTGTTTTGGCCGAGACACTACACTACTTAGTGTATTCCCATGTATTTTTTCCCGCCGAATCCGAATCCGAATAGGAATACACTATAGTGTAGTGTCTCGGCCAAAACATTTTTTTTCTTTTTTGTGTGCCTGTGCAACGTCATAAATTTGAGCCAATCTGACAATTCTGACTTCGGATTCGGATTCAGCGGGAAAAAATACATGGGAATACATTAGTGTAGTGTCTCGGCCAAAAAAACACTTTTTTTTTGTGTGCCTGTGAATTAATATTGGAAAACATTCAGTCAGGATATCACTCAGTAATAAAAAAAAATTAATTATTCTCTCGCAAAATAATTTTCACAGAAGTGCGTTTTTTTTTTTAAGTAAAATACTTTTTTCTGATTCAGTCTTTCTCTAGATAAAATGTTTTTTCTCAGAATTATGCTGTAAAAAATCAAATGTGTGTATATTATATGTATATATCTATGTATATATTTTTAATTGTATTTTATATAATATATATGAATTAAAGTTATCGATTTTATGAATTGTATCATTTTTTAAGTAGTTAAAAAATGTCAAATTAAAGTGCTGAAATTCAAACTTATCAATCTTAATCAAATTATAATAAAATATTATAAATATATTTACAATATTTTATTATGAAATAATATAAATATATGTTTTATATTATATTTCTTATATTATGTGTTTCTATAACATAAAATATTACATATAGTATGTAATATGTACATATAAACATAATATATTCAATTTTCTTTTACATTTCTTTAACTAAATCATCTTCGCATTGTTAATTCGACTTTCTATGCGATCATCCGCTTTCCAGATGGAGATAAATGATTTTTACACTTTTACAAGTCCGTGTTGCGGACAGTCCGGCTAAACATTTCACTACTGTCCTCGAACGTGCACACAATGCGGTACCAAATGATAATCTGGCGATAAGGTATGGGATAAGAATTCCGACGCGGTAGGACACGTGAATGTGGTCTGATTAGCGTGATAGTATCAGTCGCGTGGATAGACGTCAACGTGGGCGTGAATGGATTCTATGTTCGATCGTTTTTCATGTTTATAATCAATTTGCGCGCATCGCGTGTCAGGCTACCTGCGGCAGAACGTTAATCAAAGACATTTTCAATTGAGACGCATCTCGACACGTCTGCAAAAAGATACGATTTGCTACCTCGAGCATTGTAGACGCGGTACATTTTTTCTCGGCGAAAGACGCTGATAAATTAAAACGGTAAAAAAGCATATAACAATCTTTTTGAAATATTAATACAAAAATTGATAATTTCTTTTATAATATTTATAGAACATTTCTTTAATTAATCTCTTGCGCCAGAGGATTAATAAATCCATTATTATCGCATTATATTTGATCTAACATCCTGACTTTTATTTATCTTTGCGCTATTTTTTTGATTATTCGATTCGACAGACAACTTCGTACCTTGTTATGTTACAGACATTTCAGATGTAACTCTTTCAACATTTTCAGTATCAAGATACAACATAGGAATCTTTGAACTGTAACGAACTGCACTAAAACGCTTGTCTGCCCTATAGTAATAATAGTGCCGACCGAAATTTTGGACGCCTGCCATTACGAAAATCTTATGTTGGAGATAATCACATATAAACTCGCGAGTGATCACGAACTTCGAGTGTAAAATTTTCGGATATTGAATCGTCCCACTGATAACTGCCGCTTGTGTATGTTTTTCTCAAAGTATTAGACAATTATTTTGACAAATTAGAA
Organism: Temnothorax unifasciatus; assembly: GCA_030770225.1. Taxonomy (NCBI): domain Eukaryota; kingdom Metazoa; phylum Arthropoda; class Insecta; order Hymenoptera; family Formicidae; genus Temnothorax; species Temnothorax unifasciatus. Next base: position 30,692 of record JASTWK010000892.1, on the reverse strand, counting down.
AAAAATTAGCATTTTTATTTAATTTTTACATTTGATCTTGGTATAATGCTTCAGATTTTATAAAATTTTTAAAGAGATAGACGTCCAGCATAAGAATTTAATGAATAAAAAAAATTCATAAAAGTTTAAAGGATTATTCTATATTTAGATTTCTTTTTTTAAAGAATCAAGCATTTTGCACTCTTGCTTATTTCTCTTCAACTTTTCATCAATATCCGTCCCTTTGTAACGATCTCCCCAATAAACGTGTAAAACGCACAAATGAGAAATGCTATTGTCTTCTCATGCGGCGAGCTATCTCCTCGCGATACAATCGATACCTACCGCATCGACGCCCAAGTCTCGTCGTCGAAGGAAGGCACGTTTGAATCGCACGTTTCGGCACGACCCATGTCTCGTCGGCCGTCATCACGGCGATGAGTTAATGCTAATGAACGAGCGCGGCGATTCGTCTAAATTAATTAACGCTTCCTAAACCACCGTGAAATTAGCGCTAGCGCGTGGGACGTGGCGCGTTGGGTGCCCATTATTCCGGGCTAATGGACCGATGGCAGAGAGTGTGGGTGGTGTGTTACGGTGTATCCCGTGGGTATCCCGTGGGGTTTCTCACACGCGCATCACGCACATACGCGCGCGGGGCACCGACGTCTATCACGCGCGGCTTGTATCGCGCCGTAAGTGGACGCATGTGCGAAGGTGGGGCCGCGCCGCGCCGCGCCGGTGCACGTCGCGTGTTACCGCGCTATGCATCAACGACGAAACAATGCCGGTGTAATTGAATATTTTGAGGGGATTATGATTTAAGAACCGCCGCCGGGCCGGCGGGAATCGCGCCTCCTCCTCCTACCCCCTCGTTTACTCCCTTCCCGTTTTCCCGTTTACATATGTATACGACGGTTAACTAAGTGCGCTGCATAAGGAGTAATAAATAACGATTTCGGAATCGTCTCGACTTCGACGAGCCTCGTCCATCATGACGTGATGGTGAGGGTTACCGATTGGGGGGTAACCATCGATTTTGTAAATTCCGGCGTCAATACTTGCATTATGCAAATTTCCCGTCAACGAGTTTGCTCATGTCAGTAACAAATATGTTATTTAGTCTTTTTTTTCTATTACTACACTGTTAAATTTATAGTGTCAGTCTATACTCAATTTGAGAGTCATTTTTTATATTATTCCTATAATGGGTCGCGCCATTGTTCCTACTCAATATGTCGTTAATTTAACTAAATCGAAGGAGTTAAAATAATACTGTTTTTTGTTAAAATAATAAATTTCGATACACATGGTAATTAAAAATAACAAAATGTTATTTAACTCAAGGTATCGATGATTTAAATTTCATCCTTTAATATATTTAACAGTGCAGAATTTAATATAAAATGAGGTTTTAACTTCACTAGAAATCTCTTTCACAAAACTTTCTTTATAGTTATTTAGTTAAATGCAGTTTAAAAATTAAGGCCTTACTTTTGCCTATGGCGTAATCAATTCTCAATTATTATCTTCAAAAAATCAATTATATATATGTACACGTTAGAACAAATTCTTTTTATCTTCAAAAGCAGAGAGTTAATGATATGGGAAGAGAATAAATTTTTAAGTCTGATTGTATTCATATTTCGTAACAGACCCGATAATTTGTGAACACACTGCCAGTCGTTTCGGGCATGGGCGGTTAAGATTGGTTCAAAGGTTGAAAGCCGCGACGTAGGCGAAACATGGATATGAGAAAAGCGCCGAATCAGTTATAATGACAGAGCGCTGTGCGATAATTTTAGGGTAGTTCGCACGTAACACGCAACGTGACAGCGCTCCCGGATGATGGTAACATTTTTCTGCAATCGCAATACGAGATAACGAAACACCTCCCTGTATTTCGGGTCTTCCGATTTTTCATCTGACAATCGAGCCTCGAGCCTCGAGCTATGCGCTTAAGACAATAAAAATAAATTTTTTTTAGCATATATGGAACAAGATTTTTATATTTTTTGAACTCTTCTGGTTCAACTTATAATTTATTTTTAAAAAATTGTGCGCAATTTCGTATATTACATACATTTTTTTATCCTTACTGACTGATTAGCTCAAAATAATTTGCAATAAAATAAATTACTAGAATAAGTTACTTTAATCTCTTTTTATTTTACTGCTTATATAATTTATCTCTTTATCATATTTATAAATTAAGATTTTTTATACATTAAGTTTCAATGATATAATGGAAATAACAAGACTTAATTCATCGTTTAATTTTAAGAATTTTTTTCTGAAAGAAAAATCTTTAAAAAAATCTCAGTTTTAATATATTAACAAAATACCTAATTACTAAAAACATAAAAAACAAATATAATCTCTTAGAGAATTTTGTTTCAGATTCAAATAAAAAAAATCTCCCCTTAATATATTATTCATATAATTGTGTTTTATACTCGGTTTTATATAATTGTAAATCACTCTGCATTTTGGTAACGTCAATGTATTCGACTGACACGTTAAATTGACATGTTGCTTTTATCAAGGTAGAAAGACAGAACTTTCCCCTGATTATTGGAGAACATGTCTCTCTCCCCGTGACGGGGAACAGGTTTATTTCTCCCAAGAAATCGACCGCCATAATGTATCGATCTGAGCCACCTCGCATAACCAGAATCGCACATAGCGTGTACAAAGATACGGATCTGACTGCACCGAATGCACACACTAGCGCAGCACGCGGTATGCAACGGCCAGGCATCCCAAAGCATCCTGCTTCCTCTATATACAACAAGAGATTCTCTTTCGCGCGCGCGCGACCACAAATCACGTGACCCACCTTCTTCTTGCGGCATCGCACGAACCCGGCAATCGTTATCGCGTTCGCACGAGATCCGACCGCACCGTTTATCCTCTCGGCGGCGTTCCTCCGTGTCGGGATCTCGAGGCGAGAGAGACGAACGATCAAGCTATCGACACGGATAACGCTGTAACACAATTCCGGAAATAGCGAAAATGGTTGCGATGAACGCAGGATAACATGCAGACTTTGCCAAATATTTTGCAAACAAGTTTCGATGTACGCGAAACAAGAGTAGTATTAAAAAGACAACTCACTAAATTTTATATAGAGAAGTATTAATATATTATACGAAATTTTTTAATTCTTCCACAACCACAAACAAATTTATATATTTATTTGTTGATTATATCACTGCAATATAAAAAGTGGCTAAGTGCCGTATAAAAAAAAATGCCTGATCTTTACTTCTTAATTCTATATTTGAATAGGAAAAATGAGCGGGTCGAGTATTATAGAAATTTAGAGTTAAGCATCTACGGCGTTTAATCTATGGTACTCATATTGTGGAAAACCTGACGATCTTCGTTCGAATATCCAATAAAGTAGACCACTACAAGGCCTCTTCGGACATAGAGACGGCCAGGACCGATAATAACCACTACTCTCTTCTTTGAATTGGGAGGATCGATTTTATCGCGGGGCCAAAGTCAAGTCTACGGGCAACCCCTTGAAATGTTTTCGTGACCGATTAACCCGAGCAGGTCCTTCCTCGCATTAGAATCACTCGGACCACCCAGCCTACATTTACGCGGCTATCAATCTGATTTGAGTATTACGGCCAGCACGAAGCAATATATTGCAACCTTGTCCGCCCGTTAGATCGGCTCCTTCTCCGAATTCTCGCGACCGATATTACGAAAGATACGCGGAAATCGATTCACGTCCGTCAAAAGGCGAGTGAGCGCCTTTTATCAGATTTTGACCAACACCATAGCACGAGTCTCTGCGCGTTCTACATTAAATTCTTTCAATCTTCGGAATAATCTTTATTCTCTCGGGCTATCCTTGAGATATTTTCATTCGAGCTACGTACTCTGTTCTTTTTGCGAAATCACAAGTTGATGCTAATTGCTGCCGGACTTTGGCACGAAGAATTAATGTAGGTTCATCGTTGCACATATGTGTATTTTTATGATAAAATTAATTTTTTATCAATTACATATATATTTTTGGTTATACATGTTTTCTATAAATATAGTTTGTGCAATTATGCCTTTTCTTTGTAAAAAAAAAACTAAATGCTTCTATTATATTGCAACAATTTAACACATCTACGCACGTTATCACGATAACAAACACCGTTTCACCGTTAGCAATGGAATATTTGTGATTTGTAAGAACGATTGAGAATAAAAAATATAATCTTATACCCCTGGTGGGACTCGAACCCACAATCCCCGGTTTAGGAGACCGATGCCTTATCCATTAGGCCACAGGGGCGCTTGTGAGTTAAGCGCCTCTAGTATGCAGTTCACGATGATGACGTTTAGACGTCGATTTGAATAATAAATGTAAAATACACAAGACGCTATTTCCAAATATAATAATTATTAATCTTAAATTTATTTAATTTTATCATCGAGCAATCTTGCGTTGTCACATTATTCCCTATACTAATAATTACCCGGATTATGCCCGCTTTAATATTCACTTAGAGATATTCTTTCCACTAAAACATTAACCATTGAGTTAACATATTGAAGAAAATCAGCAGATAAATCCTAGAGAACTCTTAGGCCCAGTTTCACAAGTGTCGGTTAACTTTTAATCTTAGATTAACTCACTCTTCGTCTCTTTCTAAGGGGGACGTTAGAAGGAGACGAGGTCAGTTAATTAATCTAAGATTAAAAGTTAACCAACACTTGTGAAACTGGGCCTTATTCTGTGTCGAGTAATGATAAATATTAAAATAAGTATAAATATTTCTTGAGAAATTATACTAAAACATGTGAGAATCGTGCACACAAAGCTTTAAATTCGGTATTTATGCATAAAAGGGGCCTCCTCTCCGATTTCAATGACGTACTTTGATATATGTTGTCAAGGTTATGACTCCGAGTGACTTTCAGAAGGTTTTAGCCGTCGGTCGTTATTCGTTAAAAAGTTATTAACAAAAAAAAGTTTGGAAAATATAGCAGCTATTTTGAGTATTAGAAGGCATAATTGACTAATATTGTATATGTCGAAATAGTTTACGCATACACTTTTCACGCAAGACGAGTTGTCACATAGGTTAGATGACGCGCTTTAAAAGTATTTAACTGTTTAAAGCGCGTCACTAACCTATGTAGGTTAGTGACGCATTTTAAACAGTTAAATACTTTTAAAGCGCATCATCTAACCTATGTAGGTTAGAGTGACGCACTTTAAACAGTTAAATACTTTTAAAGCGCGTCATCTAACCCATGTGACAACTCGTCTTGCGTGAAAAGTGTATGCGTGAACTATTTCGACATATATATTAGTCATTTATGCCTTCCAATACTCAAAATAGCTGCTATATTTTCCAAACTTTTTTTTGTTAATAACTTTTTAACAAATAACGACTGACGGCTAATACCTTCTGAAGGTCACTCGGGGTCATGACCTCAACATATATCAAAGTCATTGAAATCGGAGAGGAGGCCCCTTTTATGCATAAATACCTTAAATTTTTAAAGAATTTCTTGTCACTTTGTGAAAATATCTAAAATTGCATAAAATCAGATTATCCTTAATTATATACCAACGATCATCTTAGTTGCTCCGATATTCTCTTTTCAATAAGACCAGATTCAGCGTTCGCGCAAATTGAAATTTCTTGTCCTGAAATGTCGTGATTAAGAATTCGGAGCTACACGTATAAATATCTGTATGCAAATATGCGCGGCGTAAAACTGCCGTTCCGAGAGCAAAAGTGCTATCTGATTTCAATTTCCTTCGATAATCTTGGCGCCATCCTGGCTTGCCATAAATAAGACGATCCGTAATCATCGTCCGTATTGCATTACACACCGATGGCCGGACGTGTGCGTGTGTAATGTGTATTTGGTGGCCAGGTAAATGTGGTAAATAATATTCGCGTTTTAACATTCACACACACAGAAAAAAGAAGTGTCAAATTAACACTGATATATACTTATATATATACGTAAAAATACGTTCTTGGAGAATATCAATTAAAAATTAAATAATAATTACTTCAATACTTTTAAAAGTACGGACAAATAATATTTCATGTTTGAAGATTATAATAATTTTAAGTCCGCGAGATTCTTCCTGATGGGTGATGCAAACGCGCCGAGATACGTTCCCGTGATAATCTTAATTTTACGCATACCTGTACCGCGTGAGAATGCGTTTACACTTACAAAGTGTGAGTGCACATGCACATACTTCGCGCACGATCGCCGATTTGCTAACCCGAATTATCGCCAACGCCCGAATATTAACACTTCAAGCGCCTCGTTATTCAAATTGGACTTTACGAATTTGTATCGTCGCCTAAAGAGATTACATATCGATAATAGCGTTGGGTGGCGAGCGTAAGAAATGGTGGAAATGGTTTATTACAGAAATAATTTAGACCCTGTTATTGAACACTTATTGTTGCAATCAATCTATGTAAGATACAGAAGTAATTTATATTTTCTTATAATACACACATAATGTAGAGAGACAATGTGTAATGTGTATGCACATGTCATACCTAATTTGTAGACTTTTAAATTTTGAAAAGAAGCAATAAAGGAAGAAAAATATTATATTTTTTGTATTTATATAATCAATATTCATTTCCAATGCAGAAAAGTATTTCACGTGGAAAAAAATAGCTCATAATTATTATTCTCTGAATTTTTTTAGGTAGGTTTGCTTTTATTAAAACAGTCATTTTTTATTGGATTGTGATGCTATTAAATATGATCAGTCATTATTGTTTCATGTTTACGCGCTAATTTTTATAAAATACTTAGAAGATACTTTCAGTTTATTGCACGTTACGTATTATACGAATAACATATTAATGTTACAATGGATAAATAAGTTTGCTTGGGGTCAAAATTCTCTACTTTATAAACCTACAATATTTTCATTATCATCTCATGGTTTTGATACTCTAGATCATTTCGATCTGGATGCTGCTCTATTATAAAATCACCTCGCTTTATCTCGCGTATCGCCTGACCGCCGTGTAGAACCAGAGAAAAAGCGTAGTGCTTCAAGGTCTACCGCATTTTCTTCTCTCGCATTCTGACGCCTCCGTTTAACACCCATCCACAAAAATCGACAGCCGGCGCCCGTTTCTCGGCGCGAGTCTCGAACGGCGATGCCTATCGCCGTTTGCCCCTTCGCTATCGATTTAAGCCGAGAAACGAGGCGAAACAACTTCGAGGAAATTGTTTCTTCTATACGCGGCCGCGTCGCGTGCTTCTTTATTGAAAACTATAAACAGCTGCGGGGAAGAGCGTGGAGGGGGGGGGGATGTAAACGGGATATATCTAGGAGGTGAGAACTTGGGAGAGAGAAGAGAGAGAGAGATTCAACGGGGGGCGCCTTAATCACCGTGAACGCCCGCTGGACATCGGCGCAAAAGGAAGACTTAGAAGAGAGGCCCGGGAGGACGAAAAGAAGAGTGGCCTGGTCTCTCGCACTTAGCATAATGTTCACCACGCCTGTCATTACCCTCGACACCGCGGACATACCAGCCTAACACCCTGCGTGGTCCCTGCCCGGGTAGACACGCGAGGACGTGTACGGTATACGTTGTTGGCGAGCTTCGCATTATGGCGAGAGCGAACGTGAGGACGCCGTACGTCCGGAATATTAATCGGGCGCGATATAACTTAAATTAACTAAAGCGACCACGTTTTTCCTTTTGCGCCTCGTCCTCGTCGTTGCGTCTTATTTCCGCGCCAGAAGGACGAGCAGCGTCGTCAGGGAAAAATACGTTTGTGAGGTTTTGAACCACGATAGTCTCGAACACATCGAGTCGACGTGATACCGGTTAACTGGTTAAGGTGTAATTTTCGAGAAATTAGTTATGTTTGGGTATACGAGCAAAGAGCGAGAAGGTTTAATGGGAGATTGCAAAATGTGCTATCATCTCCGCTCTATTTAATATAATTTAAAGAGAGAAAGAATCTAATTGTGGAAATCAAATTTCAATATATATTATATATAATATAACTTTCATGTAATATGAACAAATATTTTTATTAAAAAATATAGATGAATGTAAAAAATTATAGAGAATTGTTAAGTTGCAACAATATTCAGTAATAATTTTTTTTATGGTATAGCGGAGTATTTTCGATGTATCTAATTCGGTGCATCGAAACAACGAATTAAGTGAAAGTCTATAATTGAGGACTCTTTTCTTTATTGCGGTCTCCCTGAAAATTCTCTTGTAACACTCTTCTTCTCAAGATGTAACAGACATGTAAATGTTCTTGTACCTTTTAAGAAATAGAATTTATTTTGTTACGCTCTTGTACAAATTTGTAGAAGCGAGTAGGCGGCGAACCGATCTTTCTCGAATCTTTTAACGACGTGATTAACCTTAACGATGCTTAATTTCTCATAAATCGTCAGTCTTGTGTATTACGTTGTAGTATGAAAGAAAGAAAGAAAGAATCAATTTACAATCATGTCGAAACATAAATTTGTCCTCGCGGAAACATCTTCGTTGCATAAATCAATAGTTTCTACTCTATCGATATTTTTAAATAGATTTTGCGAGGCTCTAGAGGATAAAAGATTTGAAAAGATTAAAAGATTTTTTGGATACAAAAGTATAACTTCGTAAGATCGTTTCATGAAATGAACGAAAAACTAAGATTTTTGATGAAGAATTGTTTGGAATAGCTTTCTATTTTTTTTATATTAACTTTGCTCAGTATTTGATTAATTACAACAGTATTAAAAATATTATTTCTCACATGATTAACAATACTTCAGTCTTCAGCATTGTTGTTCCTCTATTACGAGTCATTCTGAAGTAGTTTATCAAGTCATTTGTATTTTTAATTTTACAAGATGGGATATAATTCATGCACGTGTAAATCGCCGAGCGATTTTTAGACTCTTGTGAGACAGACCGCCGCGCGGGCATAAGAATGGCGCTATTACAAATGCAGGCTATTATAGGTGGATGCCTTTTTTATCACAATGAGGTGTGATTTATTTGTAGAGGCAACCTCGCGAAAGGACACCTGATCCGCGCGAAAGAATATCTGGTTACGATGGCGCTTATGGAAATGTACATCGAATGACAAATATAGCTTGCCGAGGATCGCGATTTTGCGATGGCCACAAGATATTTACAACTGCTTGTAAAAACCGTTTAAAGAAATCTGAAACTGCGTAAGATATTTGTAGAAGTCCAAGAGAGCAAATATATAAGAAACAAATATAAAAGTTGCAAACGTTATATTGCAAAAAATGTTTAAAAATATAGTTCGACACGATATTTGGCCATCCTCTTTAGCTTCCTAATAATTAATTAAATCTTTAAATTTTTTAAATTAAAATTTTTAGTTCTACTATTGTTAAGTCAATATTAGCGAAACTTCAAATTTTATCACTTAAAATTAAGGACCATCGTTGTTCCTTATTCTTTTATTAACAGAAATAAATCTAATTTCCGCAAGATAGCCCGGTCAATTTAGCCCAAAAAATAGGGGTAAGGTTACAATAATTCCGATACAGCTGAAAATTCGTACGAATGTTCGGAACACCATTATAAATGAACTGTGAAAAGTCCCCATACATCCCGTGCCTGGAAAAAATTTTATTCAAGGTCAAAGGTGGCAAAAATGGGTTTTTTGTGTTTTTCAGCCGAATGGTAAATTTTATCATAAAAATAGCTTAGACAATAATTGTAGATCGTGCAATTATTTATAATAATTGTCTCTATACTTTTTTCTGTAAGAGTCACCGTTTCCGAGATATAATCATTCAAAAAGTTGAAAAAACGGTGTTCTTCACAATATGCATAATAGACCGAGAGCTGGCTACGAAAATACCAACGTCATTTATTTAAGAAAATTTTCAACCTTAAACGATTGTGGCAATGTTGCAAATTAAGAAAGGGCAAGTTTGGCTGCTGGCCGGTGGTGCGTTTAGCGGGGGCTGTCAAGGTTTTAGAACCGAAATTTTTATGTACCCCTCCTCCCGTAAAAAATGTTCGTAAATATTATTGTTATTAGCAGAGAACATTTTAAATTTAATGCTCGAAAAATTTAAGTAATAAAATTAATTGTTGCTGCCGGCAATTTACAGTACATTCCATAGATACTGAGATTTTCGGCGACGTCTGGCACGGTGTTAGACCCGAGATTTTTGTCTGTCATTTCATATACAGATTATTAAACACGTATACAATAAGCAAAAAATTTCAATTTTACAGAAATGACGTGAATGTTATTAAGTATTAAGCAGTTATACCCTGATCTGGCAATACTTTAGACCCCACCTACAGGTCTGGCAACATTTGCAAGTACTTTACAATATTATATAGTACACGCAAAAAAATTTTTAGCCGTACAGATATTGACGTTTTTCATCCTCGATATTTTACAGCTAAGGGCGTACGCCCCCGCTAAACGCACCACCGGCCAGCAGCCAGACTTGCCCTTTTTTAATTTGCAACATTGCCACAATCGTTTGAGGTTGAAAATTTTCTTAAATTAAATGACGTTGGTATTTTCGTAGTCAGCTCTCGGTCTATTATGCATATTATGAAGAACACCGTTTTTTCAACTTTTTGAATGATTATATCTCGGAAACGGTGACTCTTACAGAAAAAAGTATGGAGACAATTATTATAGATAATTGCACGATCTACAATTATTGTCTAAGCTATTTTTATGATAAAACTTACCATTCGGCTGAAAAACACGAAAAACCCATTTTTGCCACCTTTGACCTTGAATAAAATTTTTTCCAGACACGGGATGTATGGGGACTTTTCACAGTTCATTTATAATGGTGTTCCAAACATTCGTACGAATTTTCAGCTGTATCGGAATTATTGTAACCTTGAATGTCTACTTTGACCGGACTAAGAGGTACTGGAACGTTTCAATTAACATTGAATGGATCTCTTCGTTAGAAATATATCATCCGTCAATTCCTTTTATTTCGCGATATCGAGAAGCTACGGTCGATCTTGAATTGGCGTTTGCACCAACGGGCGGTTGTAGAAGTACGAAGGATAAGAACGTAATCATCATTTAAGAGATCATCTTATACGGAAGCTCTCATATATGCTGCTGCAACCAACCAACAATGCGTCATTACTCACGAATAAATAAAAGCGGCAATCTCGTGCGTGCGAGGTAGCGAACGATAATTTAAGTAGGCAAGGAAGGAAGGAGCGAGGTGGCTCCGAGCTCCGATGGCTTCTCGGAGCCACGACGGCCGATGCGTTCCCGGTGATTTGATGCTTCCTGGGCTGAACGATTCAATCTGGCCGGATGAGGTCGCAGATTCATGTCGTTATGCGAGAGCGTATCGTTTGGCACTTAAGTACAGCTTACGTGGCAATATGTTGGGCGTACATAACGATCGTATATACTTAACTAAAGGCGAATTTACGCGGTGCACTTTAAATAATTGTCTCGTATGAATAATCCGAAATTTATTTTAGATAGATCGCGTTCTCAAAAAACTTGTGTCTTACTTGTGCCTAACTTGAACCTTAGTTTCACGCATTCGTTCTTAAATATAACTTTTTTCAACAATAATTTATTAGAGAGTGACTTGCAACATTAAATTTTGTATCCTTGTGATATATGTATAATATTCGTACATAAGTTGTTTGAGAGAGAAGAAATAATTTTACCTGCAAGAATATTTAGATTTAAATTGTTTAGATAGATTCGATTAAATCATTAATTAAATTATCTCAATATTCTAAGTTTCTAACGAATATATGCTTTGTAATCTTCAGTTCCGACAACGTAACATGAGTAATTTTATTTTTATAACAGATTATATTATATATATATATATATATAACTTTGCCAAAATTAAAAACACTTCACTTTTTGAACACTTTGAGGAAGCTCATTAATATCAGTCCCGAAACCTCGTAAATTTGCCTGGAGTAAGTAGGACTTGCGGGAAGAGAGGTCCCCCTATAGTGACAAAGTCCCAAGAGCCCAAGATAAAGAGTCAACAAAAAAGACGGAAATTCAAGAAGCTTCACCGAGGCGGTGTCTCTCTTTCGCTTTCCATCCCTAGAGGTATTCTTAATCGTTTATTACAACAAAGCGCGGAGCGTTAACGGCACCCGTGGAGATCACTCGTAATTTAATCTCTCTTTAAATTACAAATAGTGGATGCGCACCAGTGACACACCGCCGCCACACACCGGGATGGCGACTCGAATTGCATCGTCTGAGAAACGAGCAGTCGTGGCTTGTATCTTTCGTATACATACTTTTCACTCGCATTTCACGGTACTTCCATCCGCGAAATTACATGCTATTATTAGCTAACTTTCTGTTGATTTAGCACCGTACGTCTTTTCTTTAATCTTAAACAACTCGATTTAATCTTAATGCAATTCAAAGTATTATTTCTTTGCCAACAATAAGTATTAACATGTGCAGCTTATATCAATTTATTGATATAAATCAACAAATTGCACATCTAAATTATCTTGTCATTTTACATGCATGTAAAAATGCAAAAGTTACTAATTTTAATTATAAAATCGGATCTAAACCAAGCAAACGCAATAGCATTTGTACTCATCATAGAAGCAAGTTGTTCATTCGTACTTGTTACTTATTGATTTAAATCCGACTTTGTAGAACGTTTAGCAGTGAAAGATTAAATTTAAAAAAAAATCTACTATAAAAATATTACTTTATTTTGACTTTGATTAATAATCCACGCCATATTCTTTTCTACTGAGTTAATGTTATTAGATTATGAAATTTATTTTGCCCATTTCTTGCCCTGATTCACATAGTTACTAAAATTAAACAAATATGACATCTTCATCCGTACAAAATTCGTATAAAAACTTTGACGCACAGTTCGACGATCATCTCTTTTATTTTTTTATTATCGTATTTTCGAATGCGCCGCAAAATGTATCTGTCACTAACTTGTAAATAACTTGCTGACACGATTTGACAATACGCGTTGTTCCTTCGTAGAAATTCAGGCAGCGGAATTCGAAGTACGAATTAGCATGTCATATTTCATCACCTCGCCTGTCTGCTTGTCGGCGAATAGCCCGAGTTGTCTATTCGAATCAATGAGAATCGATGTGTCGTATTTATGATCGCTGCTGAAGAAATCAACTGAAGCTACATTTGAGACATGATTAAGAAATAGATCTTGAGAGTATCAGTTTGATCATATCAATTTCGTCATGTCATATTTAATCGCAATTTAATTAAGGAACTGATGAAGATGAAGTTATATTAAAACACAGCCTGAGTTTCATTTTTCGCTATTCAATACTTTTAGACTTTTAGACTTTTAGACTTTTAGAAAAGTTTAAATATGTATGTATGTTAATAGTTTTTTTATAACATTTTTTTCGGAGATTTGAAAAAGAACAATAACTTACGTGAAAAACCAGATTAAAATATAATAAATTTTTGAAGCATTAAGATTATTTTTGGAGCAAAATTAAGATGAAGAGTTTATCTTCAAATAATAGATTCAATAATTTTTCTAAATAGAATAATCAATAGAATAATAATTTAAATTAACAAGTTAAAAAAATTATATAATTTGTGTGTAATCGTTAAAATTTGCTATTAATAATATACATTACACACATATCAATTAATTAAAACCAATTTTGTCATCAATTAAACATCAAGTAACAATATGTCCATTACGAAACATTTTCTTAATTAAATAGAATTGATCGATATCTTAAACGACACTATAATCAATTTATTAAAAAAGTGCAAAATAATAGCCCATTTGTCAAAGGGCGAAAAACAGAATACTCGACGTGATTTTATTTCACAAAACGTTGGATATTCCGAGACCATAACAATCCTGCTTGCGTACGGCTTTGGTATGTGTTTTTTGTATCTGTTTTTACGGAAGGTCAGCACTGTATCAGTCGCTCTTCAACACGAGCGAGCAGGCTATGGAACGTATACCGTGCGGCCCGTGCGTATTTACGTTACTTCTCGACGAGATGTAATCGCGACAATAAGTGTTAGAGTTAGAAAGTATAGGTAAAAGAATATTAGCAAGCACGATTAAAAATTCAAAAACGTATCGACGCGACGCGACGCGACGATTGTACCTAATTATATTGACGTAGATATTTCGAGCAATTTTTTTATTTGGCGTATAAAAATCGAGAAGGAAAGTGATAATTGAATGTAACTGAAAATATAATTGAATATGATTTTACTAATCGCGACAATTTATTTTTGCAGAGAGAAGATGATCTGCATAAAGCGATAAAATTGACTACGAGGGAAAGGAGATTCATAAAATTTGCGTCAGTGGCATACGATGGTCAACTGTATATGACTCCGCAGGACTTTCTTGACAGCGTCATTGATGCCGAACCTCGACGTATGTGTAACACACGTTTATTTACTGTAATAAATATCCGTTCTAATCTTTGCAACGAAAGTTATTCAAGTGGTAGATTAAAATAATGAAGAATTACGTCATTTTTTCCAACTTCAATAATATAAAATTAAAAAATGAAGAAATGTATGGTTTTGTTATAACTTGTTTAACTTGTATGACAAATACATCTTTTATTTAAATAATATCTTTCCGTTATCAATAAAATTCTTTTCAATAAAATTTTCGGAAAGAGAAAATTTTTATTTGATATATGTTTTCTATAGCACAGCCATTATACCAAAGATTTATACCTGTGAATTATACATTGCAATCTCACTGTACGTTTCATAATAAACTTCTCTTGATGTGGCATACGTGATTCTAATAATATTTTCAGCGAGATTAAAGAGACGCGTGCTGACCGATCAGGAGCTCGAAGTGATGAGAAATTCGACTTCTACGCTACGCCATGGAAGCACACATATGTTCCGAAATTTGCGAGACAAAGGTAATTAAATATAATAATATGAGATAAATTATAATGTAGGATCTATAAGAGCAAATACTTTTATTCCTTAATATCTAAATAATAATAATTTATATAAATGTGGCGGTCAGCTGTCCGCCACGAACGCGCGACGGTACACACGCAACACGGGCGGTATGACGGAAGGCGCGCGGCGCATCGCCAGCAAATTCTCTTGTAAGGAAGATTCGACATCGACCCCTATATCAAGGGCAGCTGCCGGGTGAAAATCAATTCTTTGCGCCCGTGTTGCGTGCGTACCGTCGCGCGTTCGTGACGGACGGTTGACCGCCACAAATCACATTTCACAATAAGTAAATAAAAATAATCATCTACATCAGATGACGATTATAACACCTGATAAAAAATACATAGGGAGGGCAATTGTGTTAAACAGTATCGTGCAAGAATGATATTTTATATTCGTGCATAAAGTTTATAACACCAATAAATAAAACTCTACGATTCGAGTTATTGTAAAAAAAAATCCACGATTGATAGGGTCTCGATAAATTTACGAGCTTCAAGAGCCGCGGTTCGCACCTCGGAGCTTTCTACCGAAATATGCGATTCGACGAGAAAAAAGGCGAGACGCGCGTGATAAGCAGGACACTATCGATCGCGATCGACGTATACGGCCGCAACCTGTACTTACGGTATTTACAGGACTTACTCTCTCTCTCTCTCTCTCTCGACACAGGTTTCCGCCACCCACGTGCACAACGCTCATCGCGACAGACAGGGCTGTATCATTAGTTTAATGGCGTGGCTGCACTTCTCTCGGCGCGGCGGCAGTGTTTTCGCCTTGCTCCTTGCGCGTGCATCGCACGTTCGTCGCGCTAATGGAAATGCAAATAATCGGCAGACGTAAGGGGAGCCGCGATGGGAGAGGAGGGGGCCAGTCAGTTTCACACTTCTCTTCAATAATAACGAGTTCCTCGTCCCTGTATCGCCACCGTGTGCCACGGCTGCTTTCTCCTCTTTTTCTCCCCCTTTTCGTGTGCGTGCGAGGCGGAATTATACCGGCGCTGATAAACCGGCCCGCTTTTAAGGACACTCGATGGAGCCGCGCGGGACCGTTACAATTAAGAACGACTTAAGGAGATTGGACGCTATCGACGAGAAACCGCTGGTAACGACCGGGATGGCGTCATCGCGTATAACAATATATCTGAATACCCGCTGATTCCCGGGCGATCGTAATCGTAACATCTAGTCACTGCACTTCCTTATTGTGTCAACGACACGTGTCACTTTTCGCATTATTGCGTTAGTTAGTTCTCTGACAACTTCGAGCTAAATATCGAGATATCTCACTCTCCGTAAGTCACGAATATTATAAATCACAGCTTCTTAAACATTTCAAGTATATTCTAGAGAATAATTATTAGAAACTTTAGTTTTATAGATATCTTGTATAACATATTACAAACACACATACACACATTTTTTTATTTGCATTTATCCCTATTATTGCAGGCATCAAGTAATTTTATACATTTAACGTACATCTTGGATGTAAAAATTATGTAATATTAATTCATCGGCTTTTTAAAATAAATATATACTTATATCGAGCTGATGACAAATTCAAATTAGATACTTTTAATTTTATAATTGTGTGATATTATACTTACTTAGCATTATATGATGATATGAGATATTTTTAAACATGATATGAAAACAAATATCAGCGATAGGTATAATATAATTTATGCCAGTCAGGTTTGTGTTAATAGTAATTCCAAAAATATTTCTGACAACCGAAACATTTAATGAACTAGCGCAATGAAACAACAGATTTACATGCATGGAACATCATTGACAGACAGTGGATTGACTTTGCCTTCTTTATTTTCTTTTTGGCCATTAATTTTCTACGCTTTCGGAGCCATGAAGGGATTTTATGGGGTGGCTACGATCTGTAAAGTAGCCCTCTTGTTATGTTACATGTTATATACATATAGGAGCTAAACCGCGCCGCAAGGGAGTACGTTTAAAATCAGAATTTAGGTGCGTCCGCGCGGGTCTCGCTTTTGCTATTAAATTCTAAGTTATTGATCCTCCCCGAGGGCGATGGTTGTCTTAAAGAATACCTGAAATCTCGTGAGGCGTGTCTAACGCGTGTTTGACATATTCCACTTCCAGATGTATGTCATAAACGCGTTTAATACTGCAGACCTCTCGTTACCTTTAAATGCGGATTAGCGGGGAAAAATTAGGAAAGAATTCGACGAAATTCGACGAAATTTACGAGATAGAAATCATGTGGAGTATAACGATTTGCCTCTCGGGATAAATTTTTATAACGTCCCGATCTCACAGGGGAAAACATTCAATTGTGAAATTAAGTATCGAATTTGAATTTTTTTTATTAATTCGATACAAATATATACTATTCGAAAAGAAACACATATCACATTTTTGCATTTAATTGATGCATGCGCGAAATGTATGAAATCTTTTGATGCGACAATAAAAATTTTAATTAATATAATTTTTTTAAAAAGTGAAGGTGAAATTGATTATTTTTCTTGTCATTTTTAATTTATTAATATCTCGATTAATATGTACAAACTGTACACATAATGTACAATTATTTTAAGTAAACGTTTCTCAAGAACTTGTTAAATTACATCACTTTCGTGATTATAAATTGCTCACGTTTCTACTTTCAGGAATTATTTCTTACACGGAGTACCTGTTTCTTCTGTCCATCCTGACGAGTAAGTTTTCCGCGCTGCCATAGTTTTGGACATATATTTACAAGGCAAATTGCGATTTAAATGCACAAAACGCTTAAATGAAACGCAACGATCGATCGCGATGTTGGATGTACAAACCATACGTTGTGGAAGAAAAATTGGTCGATGAGATACTGCGTTCATCTTTTTTGTTTGCTTGGGAAGCTGTAATCTGCACAAAGCATTCAATTTGTTTGATGTGCCTCGCACAAATTATTGTGTGACAATTTGAATAGTATGCGGAACACATACACGTATTAAATGTCAGTGCATTCTACGTAAAAACGTTAGTTAAAATTCGCGGAAAATAGATTGTCCTACGTTCTTTTGCGTCCTGTCTTTCATCCGCGAATTCTTTGATTAATTTAGAGTGGAATTTGTGCTTTCAGCGAAACTTTAGCTACATATTTTTAAAGCTTTGCGATATTCGGTTTTATATATCTATACGTAATTAATCTCAAAATAAAAACTTTAGGATTAAAATAAATTTTATTTAGTAGAATTAAATGAAAAATTGCGCAAATTATTTACATGCAGCCTAGAAATTTAATTATCCCTGGTTTAATTAACTTAAACTTTTTGCGTTAATAACTTTTTAAGAATTTAAAAATTTATCATAAATTGTTCAAAGAATTCGTAGATAAAAGTGTATTGTATTTCAGATAAAATACCTTTTTATCCGGAATGCTCTATATGGAGGGGTAAAAGTCTTATAAGTGTAAGTCAAATTTTTTAAAATATTGACTCGTGTACATAGATGCAGTTTATAACAAAATATATAAATTGCATCTATGCACACGAGTCAATATTTTAAAAAATTTGACTTACATCACTAAGGCTTTTACCCCTCTATAAGTTGCATACATACATACATTCGCATTTCGTGAACAAAAATAAGATTTAAAGTTTGCTTAGAGATAACGTCTTTTAAAAATAAATATGCTTCGTTAATGTTGAGCATCTCAATTTATGCGGTAAATTTACAGCGATAATTAATCTCGTTACAGAGCCGAAAACTGGTTTCCAAATCGCCTTCAATATGTTTGATACCGACGGAAACGAGAGAGTCGACAAAACTGAGTTTCTTGTGGTAAGATAACGGCCTCACATGCACGCACGTTTTTGATAATTGCAGATGCAGGTACATCATTAGAGCTATAATTAGTAAAAACTTGTACTTACTAAGTTTTTCTATTTTACTTTACAAAATAAAATTTAATTTTTGCTTAATTCAGTCTTATAGCAGCAGAAAAACAAGAATTTCCTTCTCGAATTATTAAATCATTGTAAGATTTTCTTTCGGCGAGTAAAAATACGGTAGAATTATTCAAGCAATAAGGTTGCACATTACATTGCACTTTGATTTAAATGTATATATTTTTTATTAGTATTATTTATTTAATTTATATTTTTACTTTTATATTTATATTTTTACTATCTTCTTTTGTGTAAAGCTTGAGCTAGAAAGCCGTGATAAAATAGCATATCTGCAATCTGCAAATATGTTATATATTAATATATTATGTAATATTTTTGTCATATCAAATTCAATAGAAATACGCAAGCGTATTTAAGAATCAAAATAGAAGCAGTAGAAGAGAGGCGTTTCTATCCTTAAATATCCAAAGAAATTTTTTTAAATATAAGATGTATACAAATATAAGTGGAAGATTAATAAACTTTTACTGAATTCTGATTTGCACACGCTAGCTGGGACTTAGGGGATGGACGTATCAAGGAGAAACTTCTATTGTTAAGATACTTTTCTACTAATTATCGATTAGCATCAATAGAGTTTTTGTTGCTCTCATAGATTCGTCGTTTACTTGGTGGCAGCTTGAAGGAACGGGATCTCGACGAGCCAACAAAACGTGCAGTGAGTTTCAGAAAAGTTTTAGAAAACTTTTCCTCAATCAGGACGATGTCAGAAGTTAAACATCGACTAGTGTTTAGAAAATCAATATGAAAATGCCGTTATATCTCTTTCAGCTATGAAATCATCTAGCGGTTGTTTGCCATTCCATTTCGCCTTGAGCTATTTATTTTGCAAAAGTCCTTTAATGTTATTAAAAGTATATTATGCATTTTTAAATTACATTTATATACGAATGTTAATTGATTTTTTCAGAATAGCTATATCGCTAATTATAAAGACTCATAAACGACTCATTTTTCAGGGTTTCTTAATAAAATTTTGGAATCTATTATATTTTAAAGAAAAATAAAATGTTTTATATTCTAATTATTCATTATTAGTATCTATTATATGTATTTAAAATATTGATTTAGTATTTGTTAATCATTTATAATTTATAATTTTTGTTGCAAATATCTTTTGCAATAATTTTGATTAAAAATTTTTTTTATTTCATTTATTTCATAATGCGTTATTCTCTGTCCAAAGCTAATGCTTTTTCATTGATTTCAACAAATTAGTTACGTGCCATAATTGCTCCGAGCGAAGAGTATCTAGGGAAGGCAAAACTTCGCGAAGTTCGTCCGAATAAATCAAATGAAATCATCTCAAATTCTTACGTAAGTTTGCAAATATGTAAAATGCTGTAAATTACACTGTTGTGTTTAATATTCTTTGGATTTATTCTTTTTGTATTACAATTTTTCCTTGTTTAATATTTTATGTCTTTCTAATATTGTCTATAGCTTTCATCTTCATGTGTCTGTATTATTTAACATAAAATGGCAATATAAAAGATTGTATAAAAATATAATAAAAATATAATTGCAGTAAAGAAAAATAACAATATATTTTATGCTTACCAATGACATTGAATCTTTCGAAGTTGTTTTTAGGCTATTTGAAAGCTAATTGCAATATATAATATAATAAAAAATATATATATTTTGCCATATACAATCTTTTATCTATTTTAAGGTGTAAGCAATATATTTAGATGGATATATACTAATCTTTCTCCAAGGGTATACGTGCTGATCTAAACAGCTAAATGTACATATATGCAAACATCATCACTAATCTGTCTCAAATTGTACTATATATTCAATACATTGATATGCAGCTTATCAACTCTATCAAAAACATCTCTGTGTCCTAACGTATCAATAATCATTGCTCTAACATTATTTGCCACTTATTTCAGATGTACTAACATTGGATGCCGAAGCACCGCGTGTCATTTTGCCTTTATATCATGTAATCTTGGCACATGTATTCGTTAGTAAAAAGTGTGTTAACATCGCGTCGATTTGTCGCGATAGCAATTGTTCTCTCTCACACCTTCCGTCCTCGATACAGATGGAGAAGATATTCAGTCATGCGTGGAGAGGCCGCCATGGATGCGAAACCAAAGAGGAATTGGAACAATTGCAGGAACGCCAGAAAACGCCAGAAGAAATTCAAGGCCAATTCATCAATGACGATCAGGTATACCATGATATTATTATATCTTTCAAAACGACGAAGTATAAGAATTTACAATAAATGACAATCGGTAACAGAATCTTAATAGATAATCTAGCCTTCTAGTCAGACAAAAATGGCCAAAATGGTTTAAATAGTCCTCTGACGAAGACGTCGATTAAATTTTTACTGTAAAAAGATCAAACCCAATAACGTCAAGAAAATACAATCGCTATTTTACTTCTCACTGTAACTTACTTTTATGATAATTCATATTGTAATCAATAAAAAGACAATAAATATAATAGTCGAAATTATATAAAAATAATTTGGATTCGAATAAAATTATAAATTAGAAAATTGTAATCTTTAATTTGATTTTTATAATAAATGTATCAGATAAATCATATTTAAGGAGTTTTTAACATGAGTTAATATTTACTTTGTGTTTACATAGGGTTTGCAACGACGTCACTCTGTGGATACTACTTTGATGATACACTTTTTCGGCAAAGATGGTACTACCGAATTAAAATATGATGATTTCAAACACTTCATGGAGAACTTACAACATGAAATACTAGAGCTGGAATTCCACGAATTCAGCAAGGGACATAATACGATCAACGAATTGGATTTCGCCAAAATTTTGTTGCGATACACGTATCTCGAAACTGACGAGTAAGTTGAATAATTATAAAAATTACAAAACTATATGATATTTTAATATTTGTGAGACGCGATTGCGCCATAAACTGTTAACATTTTAAATATTTTAAATGTAAGCGAGATATGTTTATTTTATAGTATTATATATATATATATATATATATATATATATATATATATATATATATTCTTATATATATTATGAATTGAACTAAGCAGCATCGAAATTTTTACCATGTGAATATTTTTTGACCATCCCTGTATTTTTTAATTAATTTAAAAACTGCACACAATAATTTTGACAATTAAATTCACAGATACGACAAGTACTTGGACAGAATGTTGGATCGAGCGGAATTACATATTGGTATCACGTTCGAGGAGTTCCGACGCTTCTATCAATTTCTGAACAATCTGGATGATTTTTCGATAGCGATGCGAATGTACACATTAGCCGATCATCCTATATCCAAAGGTAAATATTAATTAAGATATTAATCAGAATCGACTTTTTAGTTTTTACATGTTAAAAATATTCATTGCATTAAATTAACTTTCCCTTAAATGTGAACTGCTTGAAACGTAAGTACTCTTTTGTCTTTTTAATATTATCTTTTTTTCTAGACGAATTTCAACGCGCTGTAAAGATATGCACGGGAACGATGCTTTCGACTCACATAATCGATACAGTCTTCGCGCTATTCGATGTAGATGGGGACGGCCAACTCTCCTACAAGGAGTTTATAGCAATTATGAAAGATAGATTGCATAGAGGCTTTAAGGTAAAACATCGTGGATTTTTACAAACACTTGAAAATATGTAATATTCCACTTTTGAAGAATTATCTTAGAAGATGCATAATGTCTCGTATGAAATATTATAAAGTCGACTATACTTACTACAAAACTGAGAAAAGACGTGTACGAGTGGTTGCCATTTCTCAGGCTCTACAGAACAATATACTATACATATAATATTATCGGGAAATTTACAAAATGCAATGAAAATATTGTAATCACCGTTGATTAATGAAATAACTCGATCTTTTGTAGTCTCAACAACGCAATGAGGGATGGGAGGCATTCAAATTCTGCGTGAAACAAGAAATGAAAGCACCCTGAAGGAAAAATCGCGATGGAATGTGAATAGAAACGTGAAGGCACAAGGGCACTTGCTAATTTACAAAAATCTCATAAATACTGAATATTTTCCAATAGCATTGATCGTCATTGAATTATTTCATAATTCCTTGCCTTTTTACTAATATTTATTTATTTGAAAATATTAAAACGTGCAATATAATGTTTTATGCAATATACAGTCAAGATTATGTAATATACAGCCAAGACCATATGTTGTTTAAATTTTAAATAATGATATATGTATATAAAATAGTCATATTATTGGTAATAGAAATACGAAAACATATTTGCGTTCTAATTAATAAAAATAACAGAAACTATAAAGTAGAAATTATTCTATGTCTTTTCAACTGTTTTTATTAAGTTATTTATTCTTGTAATAATATATCTTAGTTTATTATATGATTTCATGATTAATCGTATTTTTCTATGACTGTAGCTGTCTCTACAAAAAAATTTTAGCGAAGTTTTTGACGTACGTAGAATGTCCAGAAATTGCACAATTTTTCATAATGTGTACTTTCTGGCAAATCTAAAGCCAATTTCTTTGATCTGATGTATATTTTAATGCGTTAAAATTTTAATTTTTAATAATGAACTTTGTAATTTCTGTTATATATATATATATATATATATATATATATATATATATATATATATATATATATCCCCCCTTTCTACCTTTTATCCCCAATATCCTTTCAGATATTGAAACAACGATATTTCTCAACTTAGCTTCTAATATTTTAAATTTAGATTAAGTTTGCGATTTATAAAACAGCCTATCTGGATATCATATTTATGTATATTGAAACATTTAAATATTTATACAGTATAAATTGTATGTTATACATTTTATATTAAAGATGAAGATAATGAACAAGCTATTGCTATAAAAAAAACACTAGCTAAACTTGTATAATTATTTAAATGTTTTATAAAAATTTTATAATGTTTTACAAAAATAGTTGTTAATGATTATATTGTTTTTTATCTCAGATAAAAATCTTTATTAAATTCTACATTTCAACGAGATGTTACAAGCAAAATTAGGTATTCGGATATGATTATATCTGAGATAAAATTAAGTCGCTTCATGTCCTCAAGTTACAAAATACGGCTCATCCTACACGCGGTGGCTCAATTCTATGTTTGTGATGCCGACTGCATGCCGTAATTGTTCGTTATCAGTCATCGCACCGATTGTATGTACCGGTAGCGGCATGCTCTCGTGAACCAACCCGACAAAAAAAGGCGTGCCAAGGCGCAGACTCAGAACGCGATATCAGAATACTTCGTTACGCACAGAGATTCCATACAAAGCCGCGTAGTTTCAAAATTGTGTAATTACTGTCTAAGAATTCAGCTTCCCAGCGGTCTTAAATTATCACGAGAATACCATATGCAATTGCACAAAATTCTTTGTCGGCTGTCAGCTAAATGTTCCTATCTGTAAAACTTAATAAATCTTTACTATCAAACAGTATTAATTATTAGGGATTTCAATAATAATTTTTTAGATATTCGTTTCACAAATGCAGGTAAAAATGCCGCAACAAATAACATCAAAACGTTATTTATTTCTTTTATACACATATTAGTTATTTATCACGTCAGGAAAAAAATTATATTATTAAATACCATTTGTTCTTATGAAAAATCTTTTTAAATTTTGCACATTCCCAATAACTTTAATTTTCTACCTATAAAATTTTTTTATAATTATTTAATCGTAATTAAATTTATTAAAATTGATAGCAGTACTAATGGTAAGTTTATTTTGTGTAAATCTAAATATAATTCAATTTTTTTAAAGGTTTGGAAACCATAAAATAGTTGCAACGCAATCTTTTGTACACAGTTTTACAATCAAGCTCCCTCTAATTGCGTGTATTTTATATAGGTATGCTTGAATGGATTTTCCCCAACTTTAAATCGGTACTTCAATAGGTACCTCGTCCTTCCGCTTATTGCGGTTTTCACGTAGAGGGATCAGCCAATCAATCGAACGCTACAGGACGAAAGAATGGAGTGGGAATGATGACGAGCCGTGCCGCCCGTGCCTAAAACTACGGCAACTACGCCCATCGAAACTAGGTATCAGAATCGAGGTACCTATCGTCCGGCCGCATACATTTTGCCACCGCACCGCAGTTTCGCAGTTCAGTCGTGAGAAGAGAGCGGATTGCGCGCGGCGTGCCGGCGTTCTCGTGAGTGTTTCAGTCGAGTTTCGTACTTTCGTAGTGCTCGTCGGCATCGCGCGACGTCAATCAACCTGTCGAAGTTTGGCAGCGCCGGTCGACCACGTGCAGCATGGGTGTATGCAAAATAGTTAAATGGTTCAAGTAAGTTCCTATTCACTCTAAATCGATAATGAAAGAGGAAAATGCCGATAGTGTTTGAAAAAAATATTGAAAAGAGGAGAAAAATGTATCGTGGTCTCCTCAATTTTTAGGTTCTGCGTGCGTTCGATTTTAACCATTTGATCCATTTTACCTTGCCTGATTTTTTATTTGTTTAAATTATAGGCATATATTTGAATATTTTTAACAATTATGTAGAATGCTTTGTATGTTATATGCATTTGAGTTTTCAATCATTTAATCAATGAATCAATTATTTGCTGAATATATGCCTCCGTTCGATAATAATATATCTATAGTCTATGGAAATGATTTGTGATCCTATCTGAACTATATGTGAACGATACGTGACTATAAATTCCAAAATAGATTAAGAGCATAATATTCCGGTGAATGATATTTATATGTCGATGTAACTTGTATTAACGTGAGATATGCCGTTACAAAAGACATTAATTCATCATCATCATATTGATCATTACAAAAGACATTAATTTTTTTTTAAATTTCAACGCGTTAAATCAAGCTTCTGGTTATTATTTCTTTATTTGTGTAATTTAAAAATAATACTCTGTCTTAAATATGTTGAATATTTGTTATATCATTTTTGTTATCTTCATACATTTCAAGAGAAAGAAAAAGCAGTTTGCATAATTTTCTGGCTTAAGAAAACAGTAAGTTTGTGCGACGTGCTATTATGCTCGGTACAAGGTGAAGGTCGCCGATATTCGTATCAAATTAAATTGATAAAAGCGCTAAAAAATTAATCAGTTTATTAAACATAGCATGTTAAATATATCGACAGTATCTCCACGCCAAACAAAAATATTTGATATTGATATCCATAGCGCATATCGTGCTATTTTCTTCGATCTGTTTATGTGAAGCCCCTTGCACATATAGGCGATAGCGATAGAGACAGCGACAAAGCTGCCGACAAAGGTATAACTTTGTCGCTGTCGCTATCGCCTATTGTGCAAGGCGCTTTACTGTGCAAGGTAATCGACACAAATAAAAAATCATACAATTGAAAATACTATAATAGAAAATAGAAAGACACAGTCCAAGTAAAAATATTTCGGTAAAGTAATTAATTCCAAAATTAAAAGTAACTCATACGTACGGCTGTTAATAGATAAAATTCTCTAGACAATATCTATAGTTTGATACATTATATCTGATTAACACATCCAAATTTCATAAAAACAAGAAGACAGAATGGGTATAAAAGGAAAACTGATAAAAGTTTCTAAAATTAATAAATTTAATATCATTGGATACTTAACAAATTATACTTTAAACGTCTTTCAAAACAAGATACTCTTTCATATGTTATTTGAAATACAATTTATTCATTCATGTCTACTAAAATAATTTTTTTCTTATCACAATGAATTTTGTGTATTTTCCAAGAAGTCGCTTATCTCTTTCAGAAACGAATTCGGGAAATATCTCTCCGTAAAAATACACATCAGTGGCGACATGAACTGGATTTATAATCAGCCGCTATTTTATCGATATCTATGAGCGCTATCGCAGACAAGAGAAATGCATCGCGATAGACATCTCAATCGCGAAATTTACATAAAGATAATTGAGCGATATCACCAGCTCGTTTCGTTTCGATCGACGCTACGCCTGTACAAAAGAGAAAGACATATATATTCGGATCCATATATATAATATAAGCGGAAGAACATGTGCGCGCGCGGGAGAGAGATTCTACGACTTGCTTCCGAGTTTCTCCTCGCTGCGGCGGCGAGGAGATCTCGCGATTGCTTTCCATCCCGTGAAAATGTTCCGAAAAGTTCGAGCGTGTCGAAGACACGGGCTAATTACGGCCGAAAGAATAGCGGCTGGGGCCCCCCCCGTGGGTTTAGGCAACCGGGGGCCGCACCGTTAACCAGAGGTTTCAACCGCGGCGCGGCCGTGTACTCGCAGCCCGTAATGACTACCATTATCTCCTCGTCGAGCGCAAGATTGTACGGCATTAGGTTAGGTACTGTGCTTAGTCCGCGCCGCGCCGCTATAAAATTGCACCGGTATTTAAAGCCGCGAACTGCGCCGGCGACGCCGACAAGCAAAAAGAAACGGTCATTGTCCCATTGAGCGAGGACAACAAAGAAAGCTGTGAAGTTTGCGCGAATGCCGGAGATGACAAAAAACCTATCTAAACCGGGACGACTGGAATCTTGCAAACTGTCTGAGAACGACCGATCTTGATTTCAATGTTAATTTATTCTTAGGCAGATTTTGGATTCTTCTTTTAAGGGAAAATGTAATTTTTTTCGCAATGTGTGACAAATATTTTAATATATATTAAATCCGCAGTTATAATTTTGGAAAATAATATAAATGAATGTAGATTAATCCAACTGTATTTTAAAATTAATTAACTTGCATTTTCAATCACGCCACTGCTGTAAATTTGTATTGTTAGTTAAAAAGAGATCGGCTGCAAATCGAAAAAATGGCATCCAAAAAGCAACCATTTAACATTCTAAGACATGCTATATATTCATGAAATTAAATAATTAACATCAACCATAATTAGAATTGACTAAAATATTCGATTTCAAAATTCCTCCTTTAAAAAAAGTTCAATATCTTTTTTTAAGTCAGATAAAATTAAGTTCTTGTCAAGAAAGAAATGTAATACACAGCATATTTGTTAATTAAGAATCTTGATTTCAATAGTTCGTTTAATAATTAATAATAATCAGTAACGACAAGCATGTAAAAGCATAGAAATAAATTACACTTGCTCGACTTGCAGATTTATATATTTATTATGCGTACTAATGCACACGATGCTTCCTCGACTGCAATCGTATATAAAAGAAACCAAAAAGCTGCGTGATAAGTTACTTATTGGCATGCAAATGAATCGAACAAAAAAACGAGCACCTTGCCTGTTGACACTTTCTTGTCTGATTGACGTCTCTTAATATCCATTAAGATACACGTAAGCCCATAGAAACGTGTTCTGTATTTCTCAGCACACGCAGAAAGTGCATCGCGGTAAATAATCGTGTAAATTAGCTAGTTCGCGGTATCACCTGTACCTGTACGTGTAATTTTCAAGTTTATCGCTTTATCTATATCGAGGTACGCAAATATTTTTCTCATTAGGTAATCAACGTTTTAGAACCGAGTCACCGAGTATAACACGCGGCCCGCAAGATTTTACAAGGTTAAAAAATCTATCGTGCGCGAAAAATTTATCTCCTCTCTCGCGAGGAGAAAATCATCGATAGAATTTTATATTTCTATAATAAGCGAAAGCTAATGAACGATGCGGAACTCATCAGCTCGAATGCACGCTAAAAATGTATCTAATAACGAAAGAGTAACTATTAATCGTGAACTATAGCGTGTATTGGAAGTTATGAATTTTTTCGATCGCAGTATCAAAATTTAACTCTTTTATCTCGCAAATTTTTGCATACAACGTTCGATCTTAGTTGTCCGGGTAACATAAAATTGTATGACCATACTGAAATATTATATATTCTCGAGTTTTAAATATTTTCTTCCAATCAAATAATCCTAAGTAATTTATTTTCTCTTAAGATTAAATGTTATTATTTAAACATTTAAATATTTTATCCGGATATTTCTCAGAAATTTGCTCCGAGTATTATTTAAATATTTGAATACCCATTATTTCGTAAAGGTTTATTTCGTAATAATAAAATAGTATCTTGAATTATCGTGAGATATAATGCTTGAGATATACTTTCCCTATTATGACAGAAATATTAAATTTATCAATACCTGACCATCCCAACAGAAACATAATCGTCAATATTTCCGTTAATACATATTGAAATTTTTGCAACAATCTATAGAATTGTATATTGTAGCTTATATAGTTCTTACATAAATGGATTTCTACGGCGAATGATCTTGTAAGTGAATTTACGAATTTATTTTATATCTTCCTATATATAAACTTTCAGCTGATGCTCAATGAGGCATATAAATGATGAACACGGAGACGTTGTAACTTCATAAATATAATCGCACATTACTATTTTCTATAGGAATAATATTAGCGTCTAATAGCGCCGTATCATCATCATATAAGGAATAAAAATTATTTCACATTAAAATAAATTTGTTAAGGTAATTGCGTAGCAATTTAAAATACAAAGAAACTTTCTACCGGCTAGATTAGCTTTATAATCATGTTATTTTCGTTCAGAATATGATTTATATGTTTAATAACCGTGAAAACTGTGAAATTTATTTTGTGTAACGAATGAAAATTATCGCAATAAATCGTGATATAATTGATACGCATATGTTCGTACTATCAGTCACGGTTTTATTAATATAATAGTATTATCTGCTATTAAATTGTTTGAAAAAGTTCATATCATTATTTCATTAAAAAGTTTGATGGCGTAGGTCCTTATAAAAAATTTAATTCAGAGTCAAAGGAAAAAAAACAGATAGCTATATCTTTCATTCCGATTTAAAATGAATTGCAAAATTTTTAATCAATAAATCGTAGAGATTTGGTAATCATATCCGGATGAGTCTTTAATATTATTTTAATAACTTTCCAATAAATTTCTTTAAATTATCGATATTTTATCAGTTTCTTCTGTCTCGTGTTTTAAAGAATATTATTCTACCGTTAAGAAAGGAATAAAGAATGTGTACGATAGAAGGTGTGTTGATTTTCACGTCCCTTCCAAGGTTGCCCGAGACTCTTAAGACTGGCAAGCCTAACTTAAGTTTAGTGCGATCTCATAGTTGTCACGGTACACGACTCTGTTCCGCAAATAATTGTGCACGATGAAGAAACTGCTCGCATTCAAATGGATTAAAAAGTAAGTAATTATAAATTGTCCGGAATCTCAGAAAATTCGTCAAGATCTCTTATTAAAGTTTGATAAGAGAGTGTAGATGTATTTTTCCAAAACAGAAGTTAGAAATGTTTCAATTAATCATAAAACTGAAACTCGTGAATTAGGATTCAGTTAAATACGTTTATCATTATTTGTATAAATGAAAAGATACAAGTTTTTTTCCCGTAACATAATGCATTCTCTTTTATTTACAGAAATGTGAAATGTTAGTTGTAAAAGCATATAACTTTCTTCATCAACGGTACATAATTAATTAATAACCTCTCATATAAACTAATAGCCCTTTTTCCATTTAATATTATTATCGATTAATATTCGTATTTTATCATAAAATCCTGAATAATACATTAGAGTATGAAATTGAATATATTTTAAACCAATTTTAGTAATTATTTTAAATAATCTGCGTTTCACAGCAGAGTGAAGATTTATTTAATGTATAGCGCATCTAGTTTTGTGACATGTATTAAAAAACATATCAGAGAAAGAGAGAAAGAGAGAGAGAGAGAGCGGGGGGGAAGGGGAGAGAGAGAGAGAAATATCACAAAAACATGCACGATCCGGAGTATCTCTGATATCGACCGATGAACGGCAAGAAA